>OZ026528.1:62015170-62074170 GCA_964019695.1 Loripinus fragilis | reverse complement strand
CGAACTTTATTTTTGTTTGTTTGATTTGGTTCTTTATGTCCCATCAACACTCTTTCAGTTAAACGGGGACGGGTCTTCCTTGGTTGAACCAGTACTAAGCTAGGATTAATATGTCTTGCTCAAGGACCACAACGCAGTGACGCCGGTGAGGCTCGAACCCGCGGCCCCTCAGTCTCGAGTCAAGCACTCTACCACTGAGCCACTGCGCTCCCCTTTGCACAATAAAACCTGTCTTAAGCGGCCTCTAAAAGGAAGACCAAAAATTTGTTTTCACGACCGATTATCGCTTAATGTAGGTCAAATGTATTGCAGAATGCTCCAAGAAAGCATTCTGCAATACTTTCGACCTTCATTAAGCTACCATTTGTCTTTTAGACCCATGATTTGTCTATTAAAGAGTGGCCGCTTAAACGACAGGGTTTACTGTACTAGTAGCCTATAGGCTTTTCCTCTATATCAATTCATCATCACAGGCGAGCAATAAGATCGAATGGTCAGTGATGTAACTAAGGAAACCTTTCCTTGGGATTTTCGACCAATTAATACTCATTCTGCTCTGCTCAGCTACAGATACTATCTACACAGGTTTAGATAAACACATTTTTTGAGCGTAAAATTGTATATATTTTCTTAACCGTCAGTTCTAAAATATGTTTTGGGTCCTCAAAAGAACCGTCTCATTGAGTCCGTTCTTTTGAGTACCCACAACATATGTTTTGGTTGAAAAATAAAATAATATTATTTTTTCGTTATGCACCCAGCTAGATGATTGCAGCTTTGAAAAGGACACTAATAGTTACATCAATACAAACATGGACTAAACACAATAACCCGAAAAACAATGGGGAAACCAATAAAGAATAAACCAACAACGACAGAAACATCTTATTAGAAGGAACAGCAGCCGAAGCAACCGTGCCAACAATAGCGTATAAGAATCAATCACGAGTGTGAGGAGGGTTCGAGCCTCACCGGCGTCACTGCGTTGTGGTCCTTGAGCAAGACACATTTATCCTAGCTTAGTACTGGTTCAACCCAGGAAGAACCGTCCCGCATAACTGAAAGATTGTTGAGTGGACGTAAAGAATCAAATCAAACAAAAACAAACGAGTGTGAGGATAGGGTAGAAAAAACCGTCCCTGGGATCACCGTTTGGCATCACGAGACCAACCACAAACAGTGAAAATTTATAGTGCCAAATTATAGTTTCGTAAACCTGGTTGAATATATTGTTAAATCAATGCAATTATAACGATGTTTTAATGGAATTTGCGTCCCCAGGTCCCCCTTGAGACGTGCCAAACGTCAGGCTTTGTCCTTAGTATGTAACGTCATTCAGGCCATGACAAACGTTAATTCATGCAAAGAAATGTTTTATCCCTATATTAATTATCACGTATACCTATGTAACAATGTTTGGAATAACACCTAGGTCATTACGTTGTAAATCAGAGTCTGGATGGCCAGAGCCACTGCAAGGGTATGTCAAACTGGATGTCCAGAATTTCTCCCTCTGGCAGTCCATAAACCATGATAGTGCAGTCAACTCAATAAATATTGCTTAGAAAAGAGGCATATATTTTGGATTATAGGCAAATATTTTTGATTATATACGAACCATTTAGGAAGGACTAAACATTTCGTTTGTGACTTTTAGTCGTTTTAAAACAGTCTTTCAATCGAGTTAGGGGTACAGTTACGCACAAGTTAGTGGTATAGCGATTGGCTCAGGTGTTTGAGTTGGTGGTACAGCTGCAATTGTGAGGGTCAATCTATTTAGGTTGATTTCTTCACAGATCTAAGAAACTTTAACAATTACAACCATGTAATCATGTAAACATGTGACTCCCTATGACATCAAAACAATGCATACTGGCATTTAAGTTCATTTTCGGGACAAAACGGCACTGTTTCCATATAAAAAGCGAAATGCGTTGGAGTAAACCGCTAAAATTATGGAATCAAACGTAAGAATTTAATTAAAAAAAAGAACATTACTTACCATGTTCGATTGTGTCCTATCTGTAACCGCAACAATGAAAATCAATACGTGTACAGCGCTATAAATACCCGAATTTTCCGACTACAGGTGATGAATTGCTCGGAAAGCTTCACATTTAATCAGTTTGTTTTAACTCGTTTAACAAATTCAACAATACAAGAGCACTCATGTTAGATCCGCTATATGAAACACTTAGCTCAAAAAAAAAAATAGTAAAATGTGATTCTTCTTAATTTGTTAATAGTCTAGATAAAAGTAGTAGAAGATATAGAGGAATTTACAAGAGTGTTCATGTTTTATTGAATTTATTAAATTAAAACTCAGTTATGCTCATTAGAGTGTATAAAGCTTTATTCACTGAAATTTGCTATTGCGCATGCGCAAATTAAAATTGTTATGCTTATCAAAATTGGTCTAAATTGTGTTGCATAAAAACACAAGAAATCTGCTTAATCACTTGAAACAAGCTCAGAAATCAATTTCAATTTAGCAAATTTGTAAAATGTTGAAAATGATCTGCCTTTGACAAAAACAAATATGGAATATTAAATGTTTGGTAATCTTCGATTTATTACGTTTTTCGATAATTTTCTTTTGCCAAATCAGGTAGACCTCTCAGCACATTGTTTCTACCATTTCTCGACTAGTAATGTCCTCATACTAAGATGCAACAACGCATTGATTTACCTATGGAGATTTCAGTGTTAAATTTTTAAACTCGGCAGTTTGATGGAAAATCCGCTTTTTAAGATAGCTTTTCTAAACGATCAAAACACAATTAAGATACGTCCTTCACATATCTGGTTGTCACATGTCTAGACTACCAATTCGTGCAGTCGGATCTCGTAGGCGTCATGAATATTTAGTGCAGTGTACCCTAAATCAAAAACAAAATTTGCTGGATTCCTCTAAAAGTCTCCAATTAGTGAAAGGCCAATACATTTGTAGCATATATGCAAAGTTTTACAAGGATATTTTGTAAAATAATACAATTATAGCCATAAAAATAACTTTTTTACAAAATGACACACATTTGCATTTTGGAGAAATAAACATAAGTTTTTCGACTCTAGCTCATACTGCATTGCTATTATGTATACTATTGTCGCTCAGAAAGTAACACACTGCTTTAGAAAATACAAGAAACATGACAAACGTTCAGAAAACAATATTCATCATACTGTTTGCCTAATTATCCCAAGTATACCCCCTATTCACTGATGAAAACGGTAAAATATCGATTTTCCATGGCAAACGTGGGACGAAAAATGTACAGCAACTCCCTTTACTATATAAAGGCACAAAACAAGTATATGTCATATCAAAACAGAGGGAAGTGGTCAGAAAAATTAGCGAGTTTACCTGAAGTCGTATCTTTCATGTACCAAAAGGCCCATAAAATGTCTGCTGTCAGTAAACGGGCAATACTGCGTCCAGACCTTGTACGGTATCTGGAGTATTTCTAAGTCATCAAATCGCATTTTCCATCAGCCATTTGACAGTGTATTTGTCTCCTGTTAACTTAGCTGTGGCATAGAATGGCCTTTAAGAGTGACCATGCTCTTTCTGTACCCCACCCCCTACCCCTTCACGGATGGAAGTCATGACGACTCTTTGACACTAGATGGCACTAAGATCAATGATCTATCTTTTTATCAGAAGCTTGGTGCATCGATACCACTCAGCAGAGAGTGACTAAAAGAAAAGAAGGGATAAGTACCAGCCAATATCAATGGTTTTCAAAATTGAAAGCGAGTAAATTTCGTAAGCTTGCCTTTAGGTTGCACTCAACTATTAGGTTTTCCAAAGACGACAATTTTAATATTTTAAAATCTTGTTAGAAAACTATACATACAAAATTTACCAAACAGGCCTCATTTTAATATACCATCCTTTTCAGTCAGTTTCAATGAATAATAACTACATGTTTCCTAGCTCAATCCCGCACTATGTCCCTTTAAACTGACATACTACATTTGTACGAAACAACATGTTTCCTTATATAGATAGCTCTTCAAGGGATTCCAAGAAGCAAAACCCATCTGGTATCAACCTGGTACCGGAATTTATCACCTTGGGCATCTCCATTAAAACAGACTATGACTCGCATCTTTTAAGCAAACACGCCATAACACCTGTCAATCAACGAATATTGAAGAATGACGTCGTCTAAGCTCTAATGTAAAGTATATGCTCTCCCCACAAAAGGCGGAGCCAGATTTCATAAATATTAAGTGCAATGTACCTTAAATCAAAAACAAAAATTGTTGCATTCCTCTTAAATAGTCCATTTAGTGAAAGGCCAATACATTTGTAGCATATATGCAAAGTTTTATAAGGATCTGTTGAAAATAATACAGTTTTGGCCATAAAAACAAGTATTCCCATGTTTTTACAACATGACACACATTTGCATTTTGGAGAAATAAAGATAAGTTTTTCGACTCTAGCTCATACTTCATTACTATTATGTATACTATTGTCGCTCAGAAAGCAACACACTGCTTTAGAAAATACAAGAAACCAGACAAACGTTCAGAAAACAATATTCATCATACTGTTTGCCTAATTATTCCAAGTATACCCCCTATTCATTGATGAAAACGGTATAAAATATCGATTTTCCATAGCATACATGGGACGAAAAATGTACAGCAACTCCCTTTACTATATAAAGGAACAAAACAAGTATATGTCATACCAAAACAGGGGGAAGAGGTCAGAAAAATTAGCGAATTAACCTGAAATCGTGTCTTTTAAGGCCCATAAAATGTCTGCTGTCAGTAAACGGGCAATACTGCGTCCAGACCTTGCACGGTATCTGGAGTGGTTCTAGGTCATCATATTGCATTTTGCATCAGCCATTTGACAGTGTACTAGTCTCCTGTTAACTTAGCTGTGGCATAGAATGACCTTTAAGAGTGACCATGCTCTTTCTGTACCCCACCCCCTACCCCTTCATGGATGGAAGTCATGACGAAAACGAATGTTCAAACTCTTTGACACTAGATGGCACTAAGATCAATGATCTATCTTATTATCAGAAGCTTGGTGCATCGATACCACTCAGCAGAGAGTGACTAAAAGAAAAGGAGGGATAAGTACCAGCCAATATCAATGGTTTTCGAAATTGAAAGCGAGTAAATTTCGTAAGCTTGCCTTTAGGTTGCACTCAACTATTAGGTTTTCCAAAGACGACAATTTTAATATTTTAAAATCTTGTTCGAAAACTATATATACAAAATTTACCAAACCGGCCTCATTTCAATATACCATCCGTGCCAGTCAGTTTCAATGAATAATAACTTCATGTTTCCTAGCTCAATCCCGCACTTTGTCCCTTTAAACTGACATGCTACATTTGTACGAAACAACATGTTTCCTTATATAGATAGCTCTTCAAGGGATTCCAAGAAGCAAAACCCATCTGGTATCAACCTGGTACCGGAATTTATCACCTAGGGCGTCTCCATTAAAATGGACTATGACTCGCATCTTTTCAGCAAACCCGCCATAACACGTTTGCTATCTGCACAAATTAGAACTTAATTGGCACCTGGCGGAGCGACATACACGTAACACTACTAATATGACGTCACCAGCCGGTCAATAGAATACAGTTATTTCATGCCTGTTTGTAGTATAGTCGAAACTATTACTCCGAGGTGCCGTGGACGACCTGATGCACTATTGCACGAGACCAAAGGTCGTCCACGGTACCGAGGGGTAATAGTTTGAATATACAGTCAACCCTCTTTATAATGACAATGTTTGTTCCAAGCTATCTTTGACGTTAAAGTGAATTTGCTGTTATAAAGAAATTCTGACCATTACCAGATTTTCACATAATAATCATTGGTAAAAGAAAATATTATACAAATGATTCAAAACGCTATTATTCCAAATGTATACATCAGTTCAATTACATATTGCATCAAAATGCACAAAGTTTCCCACTAATCAAGCGAGACAGAAACCTGTTCATGCAAAAAAAACCTTGTTCTTACAACAAAATTATCTGACAACAATTCTGTTATAACTAATTTATTTTCAATAGGAATTGTATATCTGTTCCCAGAATTTACTGTAGGTGTCGTTAAGTGAATATTCTGTTATAAAGAGGGAATTTTAATGGAAACAGATCCGTTCCCAGCAATTTCATGTCGGATATTGAATATTCTGTTATAACGAGTGACGTTATAAAGAGTTTTGACTGTACAACAAAAAGGCATGAAATAACTGTGTTTTATTACCCAACCCATTTGATGAAATACTTTGCAGCGTTTCTTGCACGGGGTTGCTATTATGAAGAAAATGCGGTTTTGTTGCAAAACAGAAATTTTCACCAAATCTGCTCAATTTTTGGTATCAAAACTTTCCGCTCGTTCTAACTTAGAAAATGAGTACCAACACTTTATGTTTCCGACCATATTGGAGTTTAAAGTTGCCAAACCATACCTTGTTTTCACCATTGTTGCATAACGTCTCCTTTTATAAACGAACCGTATGCGCATCGTTGTCGCGCATGTCGATTAGCGCCTGTGTGTTTTTAACAGGGAAGCGGGTAACCAGGCCATGGTATAGTGCCAGTCAATAGTCAAAAAATTTCTAGCGATAAAGCGAGCAATCTCCCTAAACGAGACGTTCGTTTTATTTTGTTGAAATAACGACTGGAGAAACTAGGCACATTCAACAAATATATATAGACGAGCCGTCGATGCATCATTGCCTCCGAATTTGCATATTTAAAACGGGGTTTCCTAAATGCATGTAATAACTCTACTTCTTATTGAATGATTATTTATTTCGATCATCAACTGTGCTTGTTATTCAGTAACCTATTTGGGAACCAGACGGCTAAAGACGGGTAAACAATCGTCCTATCACGCTATGTACGGTAAAACTATTTATACAGTTGATGTACAATAAAAACGACCGCCTTGCAAAGTGGTCTATTTTTGTCAGATATTTGATGTCTTCTTTCGCTTATACAACCCCTTTGCCCCCCTAGACCCAAGACGCCCTTTACATATGTTATATATTTGTATAGCGACATTCAATTGTCCAAAGGGCATCTTGGGTCTAGGGGGCAAAGCATCTAAAATCAAACTATAAGACGTCAGTTTCGTCTTTTCAATGACAAACGTCACAATTTTAAGTATATTTCGTACGCATGCGCAGAATGAAAACCGCAAAGTTTTGGAAATGAAGAACACTTCTATCCTTAATATTGTAGCACTTTTACTTTTTGAAAATCTGTTAAGGATTTACTAAAACTCTCGTCTAAACGGCGCCCAGTCTAAAGACGTAAAATGAGGGGTGGGAGTAGAAGGCGCAAGTTTTTACGGCTTTGCAAATGATGAATCGCTTTGAAACCTATTTTGATGCTTTCTATTCATATTTTACTACCGAAACAAGCCAATTTTAAAAACATTAGGGCAATTTGAAAATTTAGGTTTTGTAATCATGTCAACTAGGGAAAATATACGCCTTATCGCTAGATCTCCTTTATTGACTGGTCAATAGGTCAGTTACTCATGACATAGCAAAAATAGACAATTACTCCGTATATAGACGGTTGGGTAATAATTTTGTTTATACCATGCTGGTGACGTCACCCATCAGGGTGATATACCATGGCCGATGACGTCAAATCTCACGAGAGTGATGTAGAACGTCACGAGCTTGCCGATGTCGCGCACCAATTTAGCTAGGCCTAGTAATTTCTAGCAAAGCATTGTCTTTCCGGGCTCGGCTGGGTAATAAAACAATTATTTCATGTATGTTTGGTAGAATACTCAAAACCATGCCCCTCGGTACCGTGGACAGCCAATGCACTATTTCCCTCGGTCTTACGACCTCTAGGGTTAATAGTACATTGAACTGTCCACGGCACCTCGGGGCATAATTTTGACTATTCACCAACCAGGTATGAAATAACTGTATACTAAACTACAAACAGGCATGAAATAACTGTATATTATGTTTATTCAATAAAACCTCTAACAACATAATTCCTATTATGCCCCTGGGGCTAAAAATGGCTCCAACTAGGGGTCACATGTTTAACATGGGCTTAAATAGGGAAACATAAAAAATCTTCTTGTTTGAAACCATTAGGACTAGAGACTTATTGTTTTATATATAGCATCATCTAGTGGACCTCTACCATTTTTTTCACAAATTATGCCCCTGGGACCAAAAAGACCATAAATGGCCTCTGCACGGGGGTACATGTTTTAAAAAAGTTTTATTTAGAGAAAACATGAGATACCAAAGTAATTTAAATGCTCCACGATAGATTGAACCTTGCATTCGTGCTCCTGCATGATTGAATCTATTAAACCCGTTGCAAAAAATAGATAAAGTGCTCGACAAGCCTCGCATTTTATTGCTTATCCTCATCTCGTCTAATAAATTCAATGATATCCGAGCACCAATATCTAATCCTGTATATATATTCTTTTTCGCATGTTCGTTCTAAGGCGGCGTTTTTATTGATAATAGCGGTTTGTTTATGCTGCTACCAATGTGTGTGGGGCTCATGTTCATGTAGTCGTGTTTTAAGGTAGAACCGGACTTATCAGCATGTGTCCGAAAAGTTACCATCTTTTGATATGTTAGAAAATAGCTCAAAACCCATCTATTTTGACAAAAAATAGGACCTTACCATGCTTTTTAAAACATTGAAAAATATGTGTTTTTCAAGATATCAATTTCTCGTATTTTAAAAAAAAATGAAGGTGAGAAATGCCATTTTTTTCTGGGAATACGCTTCATGCTATTGGCTAATAAAAGAAAACAAAAAACAGCGAACAATAGGCATATAGCTTATTTTTTAAGCTAAAATCTATTTTGAAATAATACATTAAGGCCAAAAAATCGTTTGAATCTAATATAAAAAATGTCACATATTGTAACAGTTACTACAGAAACAAAATACTTATTTCTTTAAAGGGAATTTTGCATAGAAAATTATAATTAATTAAAAAGCATTTTTCACCATGCTCGTTTTTGATTTTTGCGCTATTGTCTTTTATTTCCTCTAAAATAACAAAAGGCATGGAGTGCCATACCTTTTTCATTGTTTAATTTCGGTCCGTGTGCGTAGACAATCAGGATATAGAGTGTATTAAGAAAGCTGAAATGTTTGTTTGAGTTGATGTTTTACGACCCAAAATGACAAAATCACAATATCGGGATTTCTTGTGTGCTAGCCAGTACTGAGTACCTGGCGTGGGAACATAGAACGGCAACTACGTGCTCAAGTTCACTACTGTGTTTCCAGGGCTTCAGTGACCCCGGTTTTATCCCCGATTATTCTTTAATAATGATTTCAATTGAAAAATAAATTAGAGAAATGAATTTAGATATAGAATGCGTAAATGATTTTTTTCACTTAATTATGGTGTTTTTATAGGCTGGGATTAGATGGATTTTTGCGTGTTTCTGATGACCCTCTTTGAATTAGTCCCCAAGTGAACCTAATGATATGGTTTGTACAGATCATTGGTGCATATTCGTGCATTAAGCTATTATTCGCCGGTTATATTAAATAAATTTTCTGTACATCTAAAACAGGTGCTTTGAATGGCCTGTATTCAAAAGCGGAACGTTATATATACTGGGTAATTTTATGTCGTTGTTGCCCTCTTCTGAATTTTCTCTCGAGATTAATTGTTTTCAAAAATATACTAAAACCAAGTTCTATTTGGTCACTTTTCAAACTCATTATTTCTGATCAAATTATGCCTATATATGTGCATTTTAATGGGCAAACGTTTAGCAGTGTTTTTGAACAGTTTTCTTTTACTTCAAAGTTTTTTGAGCTAAAAATGCAAAAATCTTTTTTTTTAGGAAAAAATGGTTTTGAGAGTAGTTTTTATAAAATTGACGTTACGATGGTTACAAACTGGTCTGGCCGACTTGAAAAACACCAAACAAATGGAATTTTGCTTATGGTAGATTTTTTACGCATTTCTAAAATGTTGCATTTTTAATTTTTTTTCGAGATTTTTGAAATTCACCAGTATTTCCTAGTAAAATTGTTAAATGTACTTAATTTTATTCGAGCACTGTAGACCAAACACAGTAGAACTTGATTAGTCCAATTTTGGCGATTATTGTTTTACGACTACTGTACACTTCCGGTTTCAATGTAAGAGTTTAAAAACCATTTGGTAGCATTATATTTTTGTTTTTTCAATTTTCAAAGAAGGATGGTGACGTCTGGTGGTAATGAATAATTGCTGAAAATTTCAATGCCGTGTCGCTGATAATAAAGCGTACAGAGCAGTGCAAAGTCTCTATGGAAATTGCAAGCTTAAAGCTGAATTTTAATGATAAACCTACTAAAAGTGTTGTCTTATGTTGTTGAGAAGCAAAAACGACGAGTCCGATGGAATCAAAACTTTTGAGGTTTATTCTTCTTATATCACGCTAGCCAGTAACATCTTCAAAAAAACAAAAACGTTAATTTGTGTTATGGTTTATATCGTAGAAAAAGTGTGACTTTTTGAAATGAGGGTACCTTTTCTCTAATTTTGTCCGTGCAAGAAGTACACGTCATTTTTAAATGAAATAACTTGCAGAGTCTTGGCAAATTATTGCTTCCCTTATTTAAACATGAATTTTGTGTACCCTACATTTCACTTACTGAACTAGCGTAAAAATGTATGGTGACCTATTAGCAGTTGGTTTTTGTATATATATTGTTTGAAGAGACATTAGGGTATGCAGGATATTAGTCACCACCTGTATGCAAGGTTTATATCAAAGTTTTGAAGTCAATTCGCTCTATTTCCCCTGTATAGAACAAACAAACGTCAATATATGTGACTCAGACAGTCGCATCTCAATCCGGCCCATCTGTATTTTTTGATCATAGATGGAACCTGCTTTCAGATCACAATTCATATTCATCGTTTGTCTGCTTAATTAGTACAACCATTCTGTTATGTGTAACTACGTGAAAATGAACATATGACATATCCAGCAGATCCCAACCTCCATTAACATCGCCTATCTCAGGTCAATGAGAACGGGGTAAACTGTACTGTATATTACACCATTAATATAGGTCTATTATGAACAATCCCATATATAACAAATGTAGTAGTTATAAACTTCATACATATGTGACATGCTAATCTGGTATGCTACTTGAAGAAAATTACTTGCAGTTGTACCAGTAAAGTCACCTGTCCATAGTTATATCATAAGTAGCATGACACATGTATAAGTTGTATCTTTCATATTATACACATGAAAAAAGGAAAATGCTCATCCTTGTATATAAGAATTTTGAAAACATTAGCCAAATACTTAAATTTTACATTTTTGTGACTATCTAAACATTCCATGGTCAGTAGTTGTATGAAATGAAACTATGAGGGATTGGGACCCTCTGTATGTCATGATCACATTTGACCAACAACATACCCACGGTTAAAGTCATTTTAAGCCCGCAACCCTCCCATGATAGTATACAAATTCAATACAACCATAAGTGATTCAAATTTTATATTTATGTGAATTGAAATTGAATTTCTACCATGGATAACCATTAATATATATATATATATATATATATATATATATATATATATATATATATATATATATATATATATATATATATATATATATATATATATATATATATATATATATATATATATATTAGTATACTAATATTATATACATATATATATATATATATAGTGTGTGTGTGTGTGTGTGATTGTATATGTGTGAGTTAAGCTTCCAACCATCCAGCTACTCTCCATCTCCTCCCCATCACAATATCCCACCACCCCTATTGTCTTAAAAGTAACATTACAAACTGGTTCTATGTATCTCTTGTAAAAACTATATATAAAAAAACCTGATTAATATTTTTATGAAATAAATTATTTACTCACTTATCCAATAACTTATTGTTCACCACTAGTATGCGATTTATTCCGTAAATATTATTTTGTAGTAAATGCATCATTTTCATCACTAAATTACCTAGAATTCTATACGTCCTGTATTCTGCCTGTCGCCCTGCAGTATTCAAACCGCAAAGAAACGAAGTTGCCCTATGTTTTATAGTAATTTATTAATAACCTACATTTAATCTTATGGTACTTCCGACATGTAGTTTAAATGTATCTTAATTAGTCCAATAGAGTTTGCAGCTTATTCCGTAAATTACCACCTTGTGATATAATTTCCTTATATTCAAACAACTATCCAACCTGTACACCTTAGATAGCTCCTTTTGTTACAAGTGATGAAATAAATTAACTAAGGCTATTACTCCTTAACTATGGTTTCATATAGACCATTTGTAAACTTGAATGAGACAACATGTTACTAAACATTGTTGATAAGTTACATGGAATTCTGAATATAATTATTCAACTAGAGATCTGAGATTGTTTAAAAACGGTGAATTTCATAACCAAAGGTCTGAAAACATGGTGTGATATAGTCTTTTATGGAACCTGAAGAAGACACCATGACACACCATTGTGACCAAGTTTCAAACTTTTGATCTAAAGAGATCCACTTAGCGAGCATACATTGTTCTAATTGGTGAATTTTCATAAATGAAGGGCCATTTCACTGAAACCACGGTGCGATAAGGACTGTTGTCCAACTTGAAAAAGACATTATTTAACTAAACAATGTGGCCAATTTTTATCAATATTATGATAAAATATTCGATTTAGAGAGCAGACATCGTTTATTTATTGACATTTTATAACCAAGGGGCCATAATTCTTGAAAGTATGGTGCGATATAGGTCATTATTGAGTTTGAAAAAGATATCATAATACTAAACAATGTGACCAAGATTCATAAATTCCTGACCAAACCTTTGTGACCAAATTCCATCGAAATTTTGATACATTATTTGATTATCAGAGCGAATATCGTCCCAGATGTTGACCTTCCATAACAAAGGGCCATAACTCCTGAAAGTATGGTGCGATATAGACCATTATTGAATTTGAAAAAGATATCATAATACTTAACAATGTGACAAAGTTTCATGAATTTCTGACCAAATTCATTTGACTTAGAGAGTAGCTGTCATTGAACAGCAGACGTACGCATTTGTGTGTAATTAAAGTTATATAGCTATACTCCTCTATGGTTAATTTCATTAATATATAGAGATGTACCCTACTATTATTTCACTTTACCTATAAAATTATATTTTTACTATTAGTATGCGATTTATTCCGTAAATATCATTTTGTACTAAATTGCATTATGTTCATAACTTAGTTACTAGTATTTTGTAGATTTTGCAGTTTATTCCGTAAGGATCCACCTTGTAATATTATTTATCTACACCTTAGTTGCTTTATGTACTTAAAAACAATAAAACCTATTCATCTAGAGAGTATGTGTTGTTCTATCATTGATTTATCGTAAACTTAGGCCGAATCTTAAAGGATTTCCATCATTAAAGGTCATTACTCATGAGAGTATGGTGCAAAGTGGACCATGTTCCGACTGAATAAGACAATATGGTACTGAACAATATGACGTCCATTTTGTGGGACATCGTGAAACACATTAGATCCCGATCAGACGCTGTTGTTGTGATGCCATATGGTTCATATTATACTCTTATTTGTCATACTATTTGCTTAATTTACAATTTTGAAATACGCATATATTTAAATTGTATTTTGGTGTCCTTTTTGTGGGACATATGCAACCTAGTGTAGATCCTGACTATATTTTGTTGTTGTTGTTGTTGTTGTTGTTGTTGTTGTTGTTGTTGTTGACTTGCCATATGAATAGTTATCATTGTTTTTATATTGTGCCTCGGTGTCCCTTTTGTGGGACATATGCGATTATTATGGACCCTAGCAAATCCTTTTGACTTAGCACCTGAACGTGGTCACTATTATTTGCCGCAAATCCATTCATCCTTACCGTATATTAAACGTGTATATTATATTTTACATTAGTGTCCCTAATATGGGACATATGTTATAGCGTGAATTCAGACCAGATATTGTTGTAGCTGATTTATCATATCATCACGTTGCTTATAGTCTGCTATAAATCTACTTAACTTGCCGAAATATATTATTTAAATTTTTTTACCACTTGGTGTCCTTATTGCGTGGACCATGATCAAACCGGCGGATTCAGACCAGGTGCCAACGGTTTAGAATTTAATCAGGTTCGTATTGTCTCATCTTGATTGGAAACGATACTACCCAGGAATAACTCTCAGAAAGCTATAGATTATTCAATATATTCATACGCTCTTAGTACTGGCATACTAAATGTATAGCCAGACGTTACAAATTACGTACATCAACGGGAGACTACTGACACACGCAATCTTGTAGTGATTCTCTACATTTATTTCCCCATCTAGTTTTTGGACTGCTCTATAATAAAAGAACTAGGAGTAAATCTCATCCCTTAAGCCATCCTCTCGAGGTGTGAAAATCATTCTATGCTCCCCTAATGTTACCATATGAGCCAGTGCGCGATATCCCCAACAATGTGGCATGTGCGACCAGCGAAGCCCCAGATCAGCCTGCGCATACGTGCAGTCTGATCAGAGCCCTCGCTAGTCGCTAGAGTACTCCATGACTCCTTATCTACTGATTGAACACCAGTTGTAGTCCCTGAGATCTAACAGGGGCTGTACAGGCTCATCTGAGCCTATTCCTGCCAAAGTGCCACATCGTCGCAAACCACATGCCATTGCTCATATTATATTAATAACGCGCGCGCGCGTGTGTGTGTGTGTGTGTGTGCGTGTGCGTTGTCTAATATTCTCTATATTACTGAAAACAAGTTGGAGCGTCCACGTGGCCAACGCACCAAGTATGCATCTCCTTGTTTTAGTATTTCTAACCTTACCTAAGTCCTAGCATTCTTATATCCGTAATTAAGGTGTATATGCGTGTGTCAATGCGTGTACGTAGTCTTACTGTGTCATGCATACACTTTAAATTTCAAATTTCATTCACTTACTGTTTCTTATAGTGCTCTTCTAACCGTTACCTTCTGCAGACAAGAGAGTAATGTATAATTTAGCTAGGTAAGCAGGCGAAAAGTACATGATTCGCACGTGGTATTTGTATATTATACCGCACTACACTCTATTATCTAGGTTGTTCAATCTAAGATCCAGTATATGCCTTTAAACGAAAGTATTTTTTATCAAATTCCTATTATTTAGTTCTTACCTATTATAAACGGTCTTATAGTTGTAATTACTATTAATATTATACGTAAATCATTTGTAAATTATAATATGCGCCCTTTTTATACTATATACGGTATCACGTTGTTGTGCATGGCTTATAAGTATATGGTTTAAGAAAAGAAAAGGTACTTAACCTTATGCTAACCATCTTATATGCGCAATATCTATTTTATTTCACGTATCTATCGTTGGTTGATTGAACATGCTTAAACCTTTCACAACCTTCCAAAGTTATTAAAGGTGTACATTGTAAGCATCATACTGATTAATCCTAAGAGGGTTTTGTGTTTTATTTAAAAACTAATGGGTAATATTTTATCAAACTTATACATATATTCCTGCATAATGATGGAAACTCTTATACATTATCTTGACCTTGGTCTGTTTCAAGGTCGCATATGCACCTGTTTTGTCAAAATAGAGTATTAGCGTAAATTTCGCTTTTCTGTTTCCGAGAATCATGTAAACTAATGGATTGCTTTTGATTAGACTTACATATACTAATTAACAAAGAGGGAAATTATTTTATATATTATATTATCGTATCATATTATCGTGACCTTGACCTGATTTTGAAGGTCATATATATGCCTATCTACCAAAATTGGTAAAAACATAGACGTTCGCTATTCCTTCCAACAATCATCCTCTGAATCATTTGTTTTGGATTTTAATCATCTGCGTGGTGACATTCTAAGGAAGAGGGGAAGAGTTAATTAGTTGAGTGATCATCATCATATTTTTAGGTCACAGGGTATTTGATTTGTCCAAATTTTATAATCTGGGCCAGTGGATGGATTTAGACCTAACCTGTATAGATTTGTTATTTGGAAGAGTGAAATTGATAATGGTTTGGTGGCCTAATTTCAAAGGTCACAGTAGTATATGAAATGTTCAGGCTTATTTCTGCCTTTATTTCTCTCATATTGTATGGTTTTGAACGACTACGTATAATTATAGCCTAATTAATAATTACATTGTATTTAGACTGTCATACCTCTTTCTCAACATCTTTTGGCTATCTTTGTATTAAAGGATTGCATTGCAATGCATGCATCTATCTTGTTAGTAGTTTTGACAATCTCCACTTGCTCCAATATAGCATCTATCCCAGAATACCATATTAGAACAACATAACACCCATCCCGGGCTGTTATGCTGTGGATTGGATAATCCAGAGCAAAACCCCCTATCTCAGCTTGTTATGCCCCAGATAATTATTAACTATTTATATTATTTTTTAATAAATTAAGATGATCCCCCACTTGCACCAATACAGCATCTATCCCAGAACACCATATCAGAACAACATAACACCCATCCTGGGCTGCCATGTTGTGGATTGGATCGTCCAGAGCATAACTCACCACAGGAGCCTGTCATGTTCCAGATAAAATTATTTATTACTAATTAAGATTTTTGCTTTTTGTAAGTGAATTTTGAAGATCCCCCACTTGCACCAATATAGCATCTATCCCAGAATACCACATTGGAACAACATAACACCCATCTCGGACTGCCATGCTGTGGATTGGATCATCCAGAGCATAACCCACTATCCCAGCCTGCTATGCTCCAGATAAATTGTTAACTAGATATATGATGTGATTGAATTTTAGGATCCCCCACTTGCACCAATATAGCATCTATCCCAGAATACCATACTAGAGCAACACAACACCCATCCCGGGCTGCCATGCTGTGGAATGGATCATCCAGAGTATAACTCACCACCCCAGTCTGTCATGTTCCAGAAAAAATATCTATTAACTACTTCATGTTTTGTTTCTTGTGATTGATTTTTGAAGATCCCCCACTTGCACCAATATAGCATCTATCTCAGAATACCATATTAGAACAACACAACACCCATCTCGGGCTGCCATGCTGTGGATTGGATCGTCCAGAGCATAACCCACTATCTCAGTTTGTCATACTCCAGATACAATTATCTGTTAACTATTTTTGTATTTTGTTTCTTATGATTGAATATTGAAGATCCCCCACTTGCACCAATATAGCATCTATCCCAGAATACCATACTAGAACAACATAACACCCATATTGGGCTGCCATGCTGTGAATTCGATCGTCCAGTGCATAACCTACTATCCCAGCTTGTCATGCTCCAGATAAAATTATCTGTAACTAAATTTGAAAGTGAATTTTGAAGATCCTCCGCTTGCACCAATAAAGTATCTATCCCAGAATACTTTATAAGAACAACATAACACCCATCTCGGGCTGCCATACTGTGGATTGGATCTTCCAGAACATAACCCACTACCGCAGCCCGTCATACTCCAGATAAAACTACCTATTTATCAATTTCCTTTTGAGTGATTTTTGAAGATCCCCACTTGCACCAATATAGCATCTATCCCAGAATACCATACTAGACGACACAACATCCATCTCGGGCTGCCATGCTGTGGATTGGATCTCACCAAAGACTGAAGAAATATAAGGAATTAGTTGTGTAGTTATCCATTTTTCGAGGGTATCTATCTAATTTTGTTTTGAAACAATATAATCCATAGGTATGTTGTGCGTATTTAATATTTTCTATACATACGTATGCTCATATGTATATTATAAGGCATGATGGTTGTAAACAGCACAATTTACATGATCTACAGGCAAGTTGACAGCATGAGTGTACCAATGGTACGTCATAACATTGTTTGAAGAGACGTTCGGATATGCAAGTCACTACCTGTATGTAAGGTTTATATCAAAGTTTGAAGTTAATCCGCTCTACCTGTCCTGTAAAGAACGAACAAACTCCAATGAATGTGACTCAGACAGTCGCATCTCAATCCGGCCCGTTTCTATTTTTTGATCATAGATGGAACCTGCTTTCAGACCACAATTCACATTCATCGTTTTAATCTGTTAATTAGTATAACCATTCTGTTATATGTTACCAACGTTAAAATGAACACATGACATATCCAGCAGATCCCAACCTCCATTAACACCGCCTATCTCAGGTCAATGAGAACGGGGTAAATTGTACTGTACATTACATCAGTATTAGGTCCATTATGAACAACCCCATATATAACAACATGCCAAGCCGGGATGCACATGAAGAACAACTATTTGCAGCTGTCCCAGTAAAGTCAAGTGGCAATGGTTACACCACACGTAGCATGACATATGTATAAGTTGTATCTTCTATACAATACACATGAAAAAAGGAAAATGCTCATCCTTGTACATAAAGAATTTTGAATTCACTAGGCCAAATACTTAAATTATACATTTTTGTGACCATCTAACCATTCCATGGTCAAAAGTTGTATGAAATGACACTATGAGGGATTGGGACCCTCTGTATGTCGTGATCACACTTGACCAACAACATACCCACATTTAAAGTCATTTTAAGCCGGCAACCCTCCCATGATAGCATACAAATTCAATACAACCCTACGTCATTCAATGTATATTAATGTTAATTGTAATCTAAGAGTTATATCAAGGATAAACATTAAATTATATCTATATATACTTGTAAATTGTAATTACTTGCAATTATAGTGTGTGTGTGTGTGCACATGCACTCAACTTCCCACCCACCCAGCAACAGCCCACCCCTCCCTATTATAATTATCTTACTACCTCCACCGCCCTTAACAACTTATAATTAAAGTTACATAGCTAAACGATCTTTGGTATTATCTTGTAAACCCAGGCACAACCCCACCCATGCACAACATTTTGGTATATATTATTATTATTTTATATCATTTTATCAGTTAACTTACTTGTCCACCATTGGTATGCGATTTATTCCGTAAATATCTATTTTGTAATAAAATGTATTTCTTTTTTTGATACTAGTATATTCCTTTTGTGTATATACAAGTCATAGAGCAAAAAATTCCTTCTTCATAGTATTCTTTAAAATAGGACCATGACAATAAACAACCTCAACAATATAAGTTTAATCCATAAAATCAGCCATAATGCCTTTTTTTGATTTGATTCTTTACGTCCACTCAACAATCTTTCAGTTATACGGGACGAATATAATGCCTTTTGTAGCCAAAATTCGGTAGAACCAAAAAACGTATTAACATCATATTATTCGTAGAAGGTATACACATATACGCCATTATATCTCTTTTAAGTTTTTATGATTGAATTTTGAAGGTCCCCCACTTGCACCAATATAGCATCTATCCCCGTACCATATCGGAACAACATAGCACCCATCTTGGGCTGCCATGCTGTGGATTGGATCTTCTAGAGCACAACCCACTATCCCAGTTTGTCATGCTCCAGATAAAATTATCTAGTAAATTAATGTATTTAGTTTCTTTTCGGTGAATTTTGAAGAACCTCCACTTGCACCAATATAGCATCTATCCCAGAATACCATATTAGAACAACACCACACCCATCTCGGGTTGCCATGCTGTGGATTGGATTGTCCAGAACATAACCCACTACCTCAGTCCGTCATACTCCAGATAAAATTATCTATTAACTATTGTTTTTGTGATTCTTTTGAGTGAATTTTGAAGATCCTCCACTTGCACCAATATAGCATCTATCCCAGAATACTACATTAGAACAACACAACACCCATTTTGGGCTGTCATGCTGTGGAATGGATCATCCAGAGCACAACCTACTATCCAAGCTTGCCATGCTCCAGATAAATTATCTATTAATTTCTATCTTGTTAGTGGTTTTGACAATCTCCACTTGCTCCAATATAGCATCTATCCCAGAATACCATATTAGAACAACATAACACCCATCCCGGGCTGTCATGCTGTGGATTGGATAATCCAGAGCATAACCCACTATCTCAGCTTGTTATGCCCCAGATAATTATTAACTATTTATATCATTTTTTAATAAATTTAGATGATCCCCCACTTGCACCAATACAGCATCTATCCCAGAATACCATATCAGAACAACATAACACCCATCCCCGGCTGCCATGTTGTGGATTGGATCGTCCAGAGCATAACCCACCACAGGAGCCTGTCATGTTCCAGATAAAATTATTTATTACTTATTAAGATTTTTGCTTTTTGTAAGTGAATTTTGAAGATCCCCCACTTGCACCAATATAGCATCTATCCCAGAATACCACATTGGAACAACATAACACCCATCTCGGGCTGCCATGCTGTGGATTGGAACATCCAGAGCATAACCCACTATCCCAGCCTGCTATGCTCCAGATAAATTGTTAACTAGATATATGATGTGATTGAATTTTAGGATCCCCCACTTGCACCAATATAGCATCTATCCCAGAATACCATACTAGAGCAACACAACACCCATCCCGGGCTGCCATGCTGTGGAATGGATCATCCAGAGTATAACTCACCACCCCAGTCTGTCATGTTCCAGAAAAATTATCTATTACCTACTTCATGTTTTGTTTCTTGTGCTTGATTTTTGAAGATCCCCCACTTGCACCAATATAGCATCTATCTCAGAATACCATATTAGAACAACACAACACCCATCTCGGGCTGCCATGCTGTGGATTGGATCGTCCAGAGCATAACCCACTATCTCAGTTTGCCATACTCCAGATACAATTATCTTTTAACTATTTTTGTATTTTGTTTCTTATGATTGAATATTGAAGATCCCCCACTTGCACCAATATAGCATCTATCCCAGAATACCATACTAGAACAACATAACACCCATCTAGGGCTGCCATGCTGTGGATTGGATCGTCCAGTGCATAACCTACTATCCCAGCTTGTCATGCTCCAGATAAAATTATCTGTAACTAAATTTGAAAGTGAATTTTGAAGATCCTCCGCTTGCACCATAAAGCATCTATCCCAGAATACCTTATTAGAACAACGTCACACCCATCTCGGGCTTCCATGCTGTGGATTGGATCTTCCAGAACATAGCCCACTACAGCAGCCCGTCATACTCCAGATAAAACTACCTATTTATTAATTTTCTTTTGAGTGATTTTTGAAGATCCCCACTTGCACCAATATAGCATCTATCCCAGAATACCATACTAGAACAACACAACACCCATCTCGGGCTGCCATGCTGTGGATTGGATCTCACCAAAGACTGAAGAAATATAAGGAATTAGTTGTGTAGTTATCTATTTTTCGAGGGTATCTATCTAATTTTGTTTTGAAACAATATAATCCATAGGTATGCTGTGCGTATTTAATATTTTCTATACATACGTATGCTCATATGTATATTATAAGGCATGATGGTTGTAAACAGCACAATATACATGATCTACAGGCAAGTTGACAGCATTAGTGTACCAATGGTACGTCATAACATTGTTTGAAGAGACGTTCGGATATGCAAGTCACTACCTGTATGCAAGGTTTATATCAAAGTTTGAAGTCAATCCGCTCTACCTGTCCTGTATAGAACGAACAAACTCCAATGAATGTGACTCAGACAGTCACATCTCAATCCGGCCCTTTTCTATTTTTTGATGATAGATGGAACCTGCTTTCAGACCACAATTCACATTCATCGTTTTAATCTGTTAATTAGTATAACCATTCTGTTATATGTTACCAACGTTAAAATGAACACATGACATATCCAGCAGATCCCAACCTCCATTAACACCGCCTATCTCAGGTCTATGAGAACGGGGTAAATTGTACTGTACATTACATCAGTATTAGGTCCATTATGAACAACCCCATATATAACAATTGTAGTAATTATAAACTTCATACACATGTGACATGCCAAGCCCGGATGCACATGAAGAATAACTATTTGCAGCTGTCCGAGTTAAGTCACGTGTCAATGGTTACACCACACGTAGCATGACATATGTATAAGTTGTATCTTCTATACAATACACATGAAAAAAGGAAAATGCTCATCCTTGTACATAAAGAATTTTTAATTCACTAGGCCAAATACTTAAATTATACATTTTTGTGACCATCTAATCATTCCATGGTCAAAAGTTGTATGAAATGACACTATGAGGGATTGGGACCCTCTGTATGTCGTGATCACACTTGACCAACAGCATACCCACGGTTAAAGTCATTTTAAGCCGGCAACCCTCCCATGATAGCATACAAATTCAATACAACCCTGCGTCATTCAATGTATATCAATGTAAATTGTAATCTAAGAGTTATATCAAGGATAAACATTAAATTATATCTATATATACTTGTAAATTGTAATTACATGCAATTATAGTGTGTGTGTGTGTGTGTGTGTGTGTGTGTGTGTGTGTGTGCGCATGCACTCAACTTCCCACCCACCCAGCAACAGCCCGACCCTCCCTATTATAATTATCTTACTACCTCCACCGCCCTTAACAACTTATAATTAAAGTTACATAGCTAAACGATCTTTGGTATTATCTTGTAAACCCAGGCACAACCCCACCCATGCACAACATTTTGGTATATATTATTATTATTTTATATCATTTTATCAGTTAACTTACTTGTCCACCATTGGTATGCGATTTATTCCGTAAATATCTATTTTGTAATAAAATGTATTTCATATTCATTAACTCGAATCTTAGATCATCCTTAACACATCAGGTGAGCTCCCCCGAATTTTACTATTTTTATCACGCACATGCTTGTATAGTAAGAGTGTCCACATGGTCAACTTGAAATGCGCATTTTATTATTATTATATTTGTAAACTTACTAAAACCATCTTATATTCTTATATTCGTGAAATTAACATGTACGCACGTGCGTCTATGCGTATAAGTAGTTTACTGTACATGCATTTAATTAAAATTTCATATTTACAAATTCCATTTACTTACTGCTTCCTATAGTTGGCTTTTTAATTCGTCGTTAGCTTGAGTTGTCTTGCAGACAAGAAATTGAGTGTATAATTTAGGTAGGTAATCAGGCGTAAATAAATGACTCTCCACGTGGTAAATGTATATTATACTGTATTACTCTCTATTATCTAGAGTTGTTAAACTAGTATCTAGTATATATATCTTAAATGAAGGTATTCGTATCAAATTCCTATTATTTATTCCTTACTTATTATAAAACTGTATTACAGTTATTATTATTATTAATGTTATGTGTAAATTACTTGTAGCTTCTGAGTGCGCCCTCTTTATACTTTATATGGTATCACTATCTTTATGCACGCTTTTTCTATGCAGATTATTTTAGAAGAGAAAAGGTACTTAACCTTATGCTACTACCTGGAGATGCGCTATTTATGCTATTTCAACGTATCTATCTTTGGTTGATCAAATGCTTAAACCCAAGTCAACAACATTCCTGTCATGGTGTTTTATATTATAGTGACCTTGATCTGATTTTCAAGGTCACACTTGTACCTATTTTGCCAAAATTAGGGTTTCATAGCTGAAGCGTATGCTTTTCCGTTTCTGTGAATCATCCTCCAATCCAGTCGATGGATTTTAATCACTTGCATAGATACATTGTTGGGAGGAGTGGAAAAGTCAATTAAATTTTGGTGACCTTGACCTTATTCAACGTCACAGGGCCACTTTGAAATGTTCAAAATATGATTTCCGTGCGTTATCTATAAGCTAATGGATGGATTTAGACCGAACGTGTACAGACACATTGCAGGAAGAAGGGAAATAGTTTATACATTTTAGTGACCTTGACCTACATTTCAAGGTCACAGTGGAACTTTGAAATGTTCAAATTATCCTTCTTAACAATTAATGACTTTGGAAATCTTTATTTGATACTAGTATATTCCTTTTGTGTATATACAAGTCATAGAGGAAAAAGTTCCTTCTTCATAGTATTCTTTAAAATAGGACCATGACTATAAACAGGCTCAACAATATAAGTTTTATCCATAAAATCAGCCATAATGCCTTTTATAGCCAAAATTTGGTAGAACCAAAAACGTAGTTTGAAGAGATGTTCGGACCTTATACTGATGTAATGTACAGTACAATTTACCCCGTTCTCATTGACCTGAGATACGCGGTGTTAATGGAGGTTGGGATCTGCTGTATATGTCATGTGTTCATTTTCACGTTGGTAACATATAACAGAATGGTTATACTAATTAACAGATTAAAACGATGAATGTGAATTGTGGTCTGAAAGCAGGTTCCATCTATGATCAAAAAATAGAAACGGGCCGGATTGAGATGCGACTGTCTGAGTCACATTCATTGGAATTTGTTCGTTCTATACAGGACAGGTAGAGCGGATTGACTTCAAACTTTGATATAAACCTTGCATACAGGTAGTGACTTGCATATCCGAACGTCTCTTCAAACAATGTTATGACGTACCATTGGTACACTTATGCTGTCAACTTGCCTGTAGATCATGTAAATTGTGCTGTTTACAACCATCATGCCCTTATAATATACATATGAGCATACGTATGTATAGAAAATATTAAATACGCACAGCATACCTATGGATTATATTGTTTCAAAACAAAATTAGATAGATACCCTCGAAAAATAGATAACTACACAACTAATGCCTTATATTTCTTCAGTGTTTGGTGAGATCCAATCCACAGCATGGCAGCCCGAGATTGGTGTTGTGTTGTTCTAGTATGGTATTCTGGGATAGATGCTATATTAGGGAAGTGGGGATCTTCAAAATTCACTCAAAAGAAAATTCATAAATAGGTAGTTTTATCTGGAGTATGACGGGCTGCGGTAGTGGGTTATGTTCTGGACGATCCAATCCACAGCATGGCAACCCGAGATGGGTGTTATGTTGTTCTAATATGGTATTCTGGGATAGATGCTATATTGGTGCAAGTGGAGGATCTTCAAAATTCACTCAAAAGAATCACAAAAACAATAGTTAATAGATAATTTTATCTGGAGTATGACGGACTGGGGTAGTGGGTTATGTTCTGGACGATCCAATCCACAGCATGGCAACCCGAGATGGGTGTTATGTTGTTCTAATAAGGTATTCTGGGATAGATGCTTTATTGGTGCAAGCGGAGGATCTTCAAAATTCACTTTCAAATTTAGTTACAGATAATTTTATCTGGAGCATGACAAGCTGGGATAGTAGGTTATGCACTGGACGATTCAATCCACAGCATGGCAGCCCGAGATGGGTGCTATATTGTTCTAGTATGGTATTCTGGGATAGATGCTATATTGGTGCAAGTGGGGGATCTTCAATATTCAATCATAAGAAACAAAATACAAAAATAGTTAAAAGATAATTGTATCTGGAGTATGGCAAACTGAGATAGTGGGTTATGCTCTGGACGATCCAATCCACAGCATGGCAGCCCGAGATGGGTGTTGTGTTGTTCTAATATGGTATTCTGAGATAGTTGCTATATTGGTGCAAGTGGGGGATCTTCAAAAATCAAGCACAAGAAACAAAACATGAAGTAGTTAATAGCTTATTTTCTGGAACATGACAGACTGGGGTGGTGAGTTATACTCTGGATGATCCATTCCACAGCATGGCAGCCCGGGATGGGTGTTGTGTTGCTCTAGTATGGTATTCTGGGATAGATGCTATATTGGTGCAAGTGGGGGATCCTAAAATTCAATCACATCATATATCTAGTTAACAATTTATCTGGAGCATAGCAGGCTGGGATAGTGGGTTATGCTCTGGATGATCCAATCCACAGCATGACAGCCCGAGATGGGTGTTATGTTGTTCCAATGTGGTATTCTGGGATAGATGCTATATTGGTGCAAGTGGGGGATCTTCAAAATTCACTTACAAAAAGCAAAAATCTTAATAAGTAATAAATAATTTTATCTGGAACATGACAGGCTCCTGTGGTGGGTTATGCTCTGGACGATCCAATCCAAAACATGGCAGCCTGGGATGGGTGTTATGTTGTTCTGATATGGTATTCTGGGATAGATGCTGTATTGGTGCAAGTGGGGGATCATCTTAATTTATTAAAAAATAATATAAATAGTTAATAATTATCTGGGGCATAACAAGCTGAGATAGTGGGTTATGCTCTGGATTATCCAATCCACAGCATGGCAGCCCGGGATGGGTGTTATGTTGTTCTAATATGGTATTCTGGGATAGATGCTTTATTGGAGCAAGTGGAGATTGTCAAAACCACTAACAAGATAGAAATTAATAGATAATTTATCTGGAGCATGGCAAGCTGGGATAGTAGGTTGTGCCCTGGATGATCCATTCCACAGCATGACAGCCCAAGATGGGTGTTGTGTTGTTCTAATGTAGTATTCTGGGATAGATGCTATATTGGAGCAAGTGGAGATTGTCAAAATTCACTCAAAAGAATCACAAAAACAATAGTCAATAGATAATTTTATCTGGAGTATGACGGTCTGGGGTAGTGGGTTATGTTCTGGATGATCCAATCCACAGCATGGCAACCCGAGATGGGTGTGGTGTTGTTCTAATATGGTATTCTGGGATAGATGCTATATTGGAGCAAGTGGAGATTGTCAAAACCACTAACAAGATAGAAATTAATAGATAATTTATCTGGAGCATGGCAAGCTGGGATAGTAGGTTGTGCTCTGGATGATCCAATCCACAGCATGACAGCCCAAGATGGGTGTTGTGTTGTTCTAATGTAGTATTCTGGGATAGATGCTATATTGGTGCAAGTGGAGGATCTTCAAAATTCACTCAAAAGAATCACAAAAACAATAGTTAATTGATAATTTTATCTGGAGTATGACGGACTGGGGTAGTGGGTTATGTTCTGGACGATCCAATCCACAGCATGGCAACCGGAGATGGGTGTGGTGTTGTTCTAATATGGTATTCTGGGATAGATGCTATATTGGTGCAAGTGGAGGTTCTTCAAAATTCACCGAAAAGAAACTAAATACATAAGTTAGCTAGATAATTTTATCTGGAGCATGACAAACTGGGATAGTGGGTTGTGCTCTAGAAGATCCAATCCACAGCATGGCAGCCTGAGATGGGTGTTATGTTGTTCCGATATGGTACAGGGATAGATGCTATATTGGTGCAAGTGGGGGATCTTCAAAATTCAATCATAAAAACTTAAAAGAGATATAATGGCGTATATGTGTATACCTTCTACGAATAATATGATGTTAACACGTTTTTGGTTCTACCGAATTTTGGCTATAAAAGGCATTATGGCTGATTTTATGGATAAAACTTATATTGTTGAGCTTGTTTATAGTCATGGTCCTATTTTAAAGAATACTATGAAGAAGGATTTTTTTTTGCTCTATGACTTGTATATACACAAAAGGAATATACTAGTATCAAAAAAAGATTTCCAAAGTCATTAATTGTTAAGAAGGATAATTTGAACATTTCAAAGTTCCACTGTGACCTTGAAATGTAGGTCAAGGTCACTAAAATGTATAAACTATTTCCCTTCTTCCTGTTATGTGTCTGTACACGTTCGGTCTAAATCCATCCATTAGCTTATAGATAACGCACGGAAATCATATTTTGGACATTTCAAAGTGGCCCTGTGACGTTGAATAAGGTCAAGGTCACCAAAATTTAATTGACTATTCCACTCTTCCCAACAATGTATCTATGCAAGTGATTAAAATCCATCGACTGGATTGGAGGATGATTCACAGAAACTAAAAAGCATACACTTCAGCTATGAAACCCTAATTTTGGCAAAATAGGTACAAGTGTGACCTTGAAAATCAGATCAAGGTCACTATAATATAAAACACCATGGCAGGAATTTTGTTGACTGGGGTTTAAGCATTTGATCAACCAAAGATAGATACGTTGAAATAGCATAAATAGCGCATCTCCAGGTAGTAGCATAAGGTTAAGTACCTTTTCTCTTCTAAAATAATCTGCATAGAAAAAGCGTGCATAAAGATAGTGATACCATATAAAGTATAAAGAGGGCGCACTCAGAAGCTACAAGTAATTTACACATAACATTAATAATAATAATAACTGTAATACAGTTATACAAAAAGTAAGGAATAATAGGACGTGGAGAGTCATGTATTTACGCCTGATTACCTACCTAAATTATACACTCAATTTCTTGTCTGCAAGACAACTCAAGCTAACGACGAATTAAAAAGCCAACTATAGGAAGCAGTAAGTAAATGGAATTTGTAAATATGAAATTTTAATTATATGCATGTACAGTAAACTACTTATACGCATAGACGCACGTGCGTACATGTTAATTTCACGAATATAAGAATATAAGATGGTTTTAGTAAGTTTACAAATATAATAATAATAAAATGCGCATTTCAAGTTGACTAAAACTAGTAAAATTCGGGGGAGCTCACCTGATGTGTTAAGGATGATTTAAGATTCGAGTTAATGAATATGAAATACATTTTATTACAAAATAGATATTTACGGAATAAATCGCATACCAATGGTGGACAAGTAAGTTAACTGATAAAATGATATAAAATAATAATAATATATACCAAAATATTGTGCATGGGTGGGTTGTGCCTGGGTTTACAAGATAATACCAAAGATCGTTTAGCTATGTAACTTTAATTATAAGTTGTTAAGGGCGGTGGAGGTAGTAAGATAATTATAATAGGGAGGGGTGGGCTGTTGCTGGGTGGGTGGGAAGTTGAGTGCATGTGCACACACACACACACACACACACACACACACACACACACACACACACACACTATAATTGCATGTAATTACAATTTACAAGTATATATAGATATAATTTAATGTTTATCCTTGATATAACTCTTAGATTACAATTTACATTGATATACATTGAATGACGTAGGGTTGTATTGAATTTGTATGCTATCATGGGAGGGTTGCCGGCTTAAAATGACTTTAACCGTGGGTATGTTGTTGGTCAAGTGTGATCACGACATACAGTGGGTCCCAATCCCTCATAGTGTCATTTCATACAACTTTTGACCATGGAATGATTAGATGGTCACAAAAATGTATAATTTAAGTATTTGGCCTAGTGAATTAAAAATTCTTTATGTACAAGGATGAGCATTTTCCTTTTTTCATGTGTATTGTATAGAAGATACAACTTATACATATGTCATGCTACGTGTGGTGTAACCATTGACACGTGACTTAACTGGGACAGCTGCAAATAGTTGTTCTTCATGTGCATCCCGGCTTAGCATGTCACATGTGTATGAAGTTTATAATTACTACAATTGTTATATATGGGGTTGTTCATAATGGACCTAATACTGAATCAGATGTAATGTACAGTACAATTTACCCCGTTCTCAATGACCTGAGATAGGCGGTGTTAATGGAGGTTGGGATCTGCTGGATATGTCATGTGTTCATTTTCACGTTGGTAATATATAACAGAATGGTTATACTAATTAACAGATTAAAACGATGAATGTGAATTGTGGTCTGAAAGCAGGTTCCATATATGATCAAAAAATAGAAACGGGCCGGATTGAGATGCGACTGTCTGAGTCACATTCATTGGAGTTTGTTCGTTCTATACAGGACAGGTAGAGCGGATTGACTTCAAACTTTGATATAAACCTTGCATACAGGTAGTGACTTGCATATCCGAACGTCTCTTCAAACAATCTTTCACGAGTACGAGTAGAGTGTCAAACAGTATGGATCCAGATAATGCCTGACATTTTAGCCTGATCTGGGTTCAGGTTGTTGACACAGTATAGCAGGCAAATATTCTATGAACGAGGGTCATCCAATAAATAGGGGGAATTTCCTTATAATTTAAGAGTTTGAACCATTTAAACATCACAAATATATCCATAAGGTGGCAAAACTTGTTGCGCATGCAACAACATGTCAAAAAAATTGATGGAATGTGATGTCGCTTGTTGCTTAGCAACGCAAACAGGTACTTAAAGCTGGCCTGGCCGTATGCCTTTAAATGGTTGCCATGGTTACTGACATATGCAGATTAGTTCAAAAAGAATCTATTCTGTAAATCACAATATAAAGAAATGATTCTGTAAAATTCAATGACTTCTTCTGAAAATGGCAAATTGGCAGGTATATTAAGCGTAAAAAGCGACAAAAAATGAAAAATTGTTGAATCAGAAACAGGGGTATGGGTCATGAATTAGCTCGTAAATTATTGTTGGTTGGTATAAAAGTTTTAAATCACCCTAAAATTGTTTAATATGTTCTATATTTTAAAACAGTATATTTTCACAACATGTATCAAATGTGTCCCTTGTTGCCTAGTAACAGTAAAATATAGGCTTAACAACTAGTACATTTATCCACAATTGCCTGGTTGCTAGGCAACTATGACTAATCTGTACATGGTAATAACCATGTTTTATATGTAACATTGAGAACAATTATACTATAACAGATTAAAGGACAAAATATGTTAAGATACATGATAATAATTACATGCCAGACTGTATTTCTTTAGCATGAGTTTTTTGTATAAGGAAAATCTGGCCAGGTTAGCTTTAGTATCACTTTTTCGTTGCTAAGCAACAAGCGACCTCACTTTTCAGCAATGGCTTGGATATGCTGCTGCATGCCAAACAAGTTATATCACCTAATGATTACATTTGCGACGGTTTAATGGGACAAACTCTTGCATTATAAGGAAATTCCCTCTATTTATTGGATGACCCTCGTAGTTGCATCAAAATATGGCGTCTTTTTGCATTCAAGAAGAATACAACAACATTCAACATAAGAATAGGTGTATTCCCTTAATTTGTTATCTTTAAGTTTGATCGCAATATTGAAGTTATTTAACGAGCTGTAAAAAGAGATGAAATGCGAGGCTTGCCAAGAATTTTGTCACTCTTTCGTGACAAGCATAATAAATCTAATAATACAGGAGTACAACTGTTAGGTGCTATTTATTGTATGACGCTAGAATAACTTTTAAATCACGTGTAAAGATTAGAACTACGCTTTGATGATGTCAAATAATTATATACGAAACCATTACGGACGTCATTATATTATAGCGTTACCAAAATTTGTAACGCCTAGTGGTATATCGAATTAAGTGCATGTCGTTATATCACTTCCATGATAAACACAAATAAACAAATAAATAAGTAAACAATTAAACAAGAAATTTGGGCTCAAGCCAGGGACTTCTCGGTCTTAAGTCGAACAATCTACCACTGAGCCAATGTGTAAAGAAAGGATGATACACGAATTTGGTTCTTTTCATATAGGCAATTAGTTGATGCTAAGACAAGCATGCATATGTAAACGGCCCTATTAGATTATTCACAGCTCGCATATATATACAAAATAAGCCTCAGTTAAACAACTCCCCACTGGTTAGCTAAAATAGAGCAAAGGCACGCCCCAGCATTTGTCGAGCGCTTTCACAGTGTCCAATATGATACTCCTGTGTTTCATCCAAGCTAAAAATGGAGCCTTCTCACCCACGACGTCATATTTACAAAATTAATTGACGTAAGAAGCACAGTGGCTGAGTTAGACTAGGGATCGAAGGATTGCTAATTTGTGAATCACCAGAGTCATAGTGTTTTGTCATGGAGCAAGACACTTTAAAATCTAATAGTAACGGTTGAAGACAGAAAATCGTCCAAACAAATATGATGTCGTGGGTGCGAGGGCTCCCTTTTCAGGTTTGTGGGTTTTTTCTTTCTTTTTTGTCCATCGTTAAATATTTTTATACTGTCATATAGGTTTGGTAAATTAAAACCAGAAAGACATTGACAGATAAAGCAAAACATCCCCTACTACTAAGGACGACGTATTATTTGAAAACAGATGGAAAAGCAGATGCTTTGATCAGCCTGCGCACGTGTGCAGGCACATCAAGGTGTTTACTTTCCCGTAATAACATCATACAAATAGTTTATTATTCAAACTCTCCGTGTGCATAGCTTAACTAGAGACATGAGTGGCAGCCATCTAACTTCAATAAAGCGCTGATGACGTAACAGACATTGAGTACGCATAGATATTAACTTTTCTGACCAAAATTGTCTGACCAGGTATAACTCAGAATGTATTGAGGAGTGAAACTCTACCCGACGGTCAAAATATATTTGGTCGTACATATGTAATGATAAATGATAAGTATTTTTTGTGAACGCCAATACTTGTACGTTTTAAGACAATAAATAAAGATCACTCTTACTTTTATAAAAACACTCGGTTATCTTTTGACATGGGTCCGGTATCACCTTAAGGTGTATTCTTATACTGACCTACATGAATAATATACAATTATTGACTTCAATGAGGTAGACATAAGGATTTATCTACCCGAAAAAGTGTAAGGGTAGATAAATCCTCATGTCTACCGAAATTGAAGTCAATAACTGTTTTGTCATATGACTTTTCAGCTAAGAATGAAAATGTTCTACTTTCACTTTTAATGCTGAAGTCAACCTTCAACCTAAGGACTTTCAAACAAGTTTTATCAACTGTTATTAAAATATTTTAATGTAGTATTTTGCAATTTGAAATGTATATTAATTCTCTAAATGTGGAATGTAAAATTTAATCATAAAACTTTTTTTTTACATTTTGTTTTTTCAAACAAAGATAACTGAACAAACAAAACATTACAAAACAGTTGTTAAAATTCATGACAGTCTTTAGTTAACCTGTTGGGATGTGAAACAGCAAATCATGTCAATTTCATGCAGCACATGCTAGTTTTATACTCATCATGCTATTTTTAGCTCTCTAGAGGGTGATTTTGCAGAAGTGTCAAAAATATTAACTTCTGGAAACCAGTTTGAGCTGGATTTCATCCTATATCACCTTCTGAGCCAGTTTAGACCAGTTTTCAGGTAGATATAGAGATTTATGAAGACATATTGGGCCAGTCAGGAGACAGGATTCTCTTCAGTCATATAACAAATATATTAATTAATCGATGCGATATTTATTTGGATTCTTCAAGTATTGAAAAACGATGGGATTTATAGAGAGTATACTTGTTTTTCTATAATATCTTGTATTATAGCAAATATGGTGAAGAGCTCACTCGTTCCTCACGAGAAATTCGTTAAATTCTCTAGTTAAGTATGCAAGGTCAAGAAACTCGTGATTTAGGTGCAATGATTGTTCAGCAAGGCTATAAATGATCGTTTGAGATGCTACATAGTCATTTGAGGCTAGACAGACCGAATGAGATATCCTGTTGGGCTTATATGCGTTTACCCGCCCACCCACCCTAATCATTGTTCAAAAATGGTTACTTATGTAGATTTTAAAAGATATATTGCAAAAGGATTTTTAAAAAAGTCCCAAGAATATTTGTCTTTACATGATATTTGATTGGTGATCAGTTTCTTTCAGATATGCTGTAAAATTGAGAGATGATTTTATGTTCAGTCTATGTTGTCTTTGGAACCGAGGACTGCTTTGTGTTAGCCTAAGCAAGGAACTACATTTGAATGGAGGGATACTGGCTGGCTGTAAATTCATTGTTATGAAATTTTGTCTTATGAATAAAGAGAAAGCGCTCAGGTCTGTGCTTGCCATCGCACACGTATATGTTGTTAACTTAGCTATTTTATGCTTTAAGATATAGTACAAAGAGGTATAGACGGTAATGATGTACATGTAAGACGCTAAATACTGATGTTGAGACATATAGACATGTACATCATAACAGTTGATAGTTCAAGGTAGTATATCTGGTTTCCCAAATGCAGAAGTTTAGATTATAAATAATAGATTAAATTATGTTTCGTCTGAATAAAATGAGAGAAAACATAACCCATAATATATTTCAAAGGTAATTTTGATTTTTCGTTCTGTACGCCTTAATACTGATCGGATTCTGATGAAATAATATGCATTTATAGCAAACATAATGTGCTAGAAATTCAAGTTTTTACTTCATCATGCACAATGTCATGCTGAATACTGTGCTATGGGGATGTCAACGTCAACCTTTGAACGACTATTTCTTGGTAAATAATGGAGATAATTTTCAAATGCAACGGAAAACTGACACAAAAAAAAAAAACACACACACACACACAAAAAGTGCATCTAAGAAATGAAGAGAAACGGTTAATTATTAACGGAGAAAATTGATTATTCCATTACAAAGTTACGTTTTTAAATTTATGTCATCCCCAGTTCTCCACTGAGGACAAAGGGGTACTTACATCTGTGATCACGCATGGATTTTCTTTAAACTTTGTATATTAATAACTCATTATATACAAACTATGAAAATGTATTTATCGAATTATATAGTTAAGAATAAAGCTTAGGAAGCAACCCTGACGTACTCCACCTTTGAGGTGGTACCTGTCTCTAAATTTCTATGTCCTAAATCTTTAGTTTTGCTTATTTCTATGATTTGTTATCTAAATGGAATCCAAAATACCGTAGGCATTATATTGATACCACAAAACCGTTTAATAGATGTTTTACGTTTTCTGAAGAAGTTATTATAAAATTTCAATATTTTTTCTCAAAATTTCCAAAACATTCAACATTCAATTCCAAAGATAGATATGTTCTAGTCTTTGTCAAGATATCAAGTAGTCACAAAAACATGCCATAAACGAGTATATTCTGCTGTTGTGAGCCAAATTTCACGAAAATCCCAAACCGGTAACTTTGTCATTTCCTACGTCTTATGGGTATAGGTCAGTTTTAGCAAAATTGATTAATATCTTTATTTGAAATGAATCAATAACTCGTCAGAAAGGGGTTATTTTAAATCTACTTACACTTTTTTAAAGAAATATATGTTTAGACAATTTCAAATGATTCAATGGTTAGAAATGCCAAAGGTCATGGCCCCATGTCGTGGCACTATGGGGCCAAACAACGTGTATCACTTCCTCAAGTCCTGCATGATATTGCTTAAGAAATCATAACAATAAACGTGTGAAAACAAGAAGATCAAATATTTCCTTTTCATCCCAACTGAACTAGAGTAACCACATTTTGGTGTCGTGACCAGGATAAAGTGTAACAGAGTCTTATCAAAGGTATCATAAAACAATGTTCTACATGAATAAGTGAGGTCCAGAAACTAAACTGTATGCCTAGAATATACAGCCAGCTAAAGTATAAATGTTGCTACTTGATGGAAAGCAGCATCAGTTTTACAGAACAGAATGATCAGAGAAGATTTAAGCATAAACTTAGCAATACCTTTTGGGGCCTAGAGTTCTTTGTGACCAAACTGGTTATTTTGAACCAATATGTTTAACAGGGTGTTATTCTTGTGATCCAGGTTTATCAATGAGGCTTACAATTACAAAATCATAGATATAAGGTTCTTTACCTGTATGAACTGACTTGTCATAAGGTTTCTCTTCTTTATGAATTCAAATTCTTAATAATGCTACATATTAAGTGTAACATTGGTTAGATGTAGTTTAAACGTTAGAAACTAGATGTGGTAAGTACAGGTGTCACCATATTGTATCATTTTGGGTAATATTATTGTGTAAGCACTTCATGAAATAAAAATCGTGGCATTTAATATCAAAGAATATTGTTTTTTCTTTTGCCAATCCATAAAATGGAAAACACTGAACATATTAACTTCTACCAATAAACGTACTAGCATGATGATTCAAACTAAGCAAGTATTCAAGAATGTTTTAAACTGAAACATAATTATTGTACTTTTACAGTTCGGTGAATTAGGGCCATTCATCAAGTTGAAAAAAAATGTTACCGGTCCTTGAATTTCATGAAATTTGGTCTACATATTCTTAACATAGATGGCTAGTTTATATGTTGAAATGGTATCTTGACAAATACCGCAACTTGTAAAAAAATTAATTCCAAATTTGACTGAATACAAAATATACAGTTGAAAATTGGGGTACCATATCATAAAAATGAATGCCCACCCACTAGCCTAATACATACAAAACCATTTGTAGTATCAACGAACTTATCAATGATATAATTATTTAATAAAACATTTCTGCGCCCATTACATGATATGTCAATTACATTAGAAATGTATATATCTGGGTACTCTAAGGTATTTTAGTAATATCATACATGACGTCATAGATAAGCAATGTAATTGCATAATAACTCAAATACACCAGAAATATATATAAGTCATACCCCAGACTATTAATAAACATAATATTATCAAATTCCAAGCGTGGGCAGACTCCCATGTTAATTTCCCATACCATGTAAGAGCCCCTTTTTAAAACTTTGGCAATCTCCAAACAATATTTCCGACTTGGTTTACGTTTTCTAAATACCAAAGCTTCTTGCACAATGTAAATTACATGTACCTGAAAAAGTATGAGCGCCAGAGTGACGTCGAATGTTTGTGACTTCGATTCTAAATTTCATTTGTTTTGTTTCAATAGAGTTATTTGTCATGGCATATGAGCAAATTTTAAATCTTAACCAAATTAATATCGAACCTGGGACAAATTAAAAACTAATGGATTTCTATACTAAAACCAAGTGCTGATCGGTCACCTTACATTTTACGCTAGTTCAGAAAAAGAAACAGAGGGTATACAAAATTCATGATCTTTTAAATAAAGCAATCCTATGCCAAGACTCTGCAAGTTATTTCATTTAAAATGACGTGTACTTCATGCACGGGCGAAGTTAGAGAAAAGGTATTCTTTGACTTTTCGAATACTGTAAAGGCGGCGCCTCATGAATGCGTAATTAGGACTGGACAATCTTAGACATAGGTAAAAGCTGAAAATTAGGCGTTGTTTTATTCAAAAGTGCCTTATCATCTTGCGCCATTATCTCAGTACAGACGCAAAACGCATGCAGCCCAAAAATTGTATTAATTATTTACCAAATTATAAAAAAAAAACCTGATTTCCCTTCCTTAGCATATGAAATAGCCGAACCACGCCCAGATATGAATATTAAAGTTGCCGCCTTTACAGTAAGCGAAAAGTCTATTAATACCCTAATTTCACAAAGTCACACTTTTTCTACGATATAACCCATAACACAGAGCCCTTATCAATTAATGTTTTTGTTTGTTTGAAGATGTTACTGGCTACCGTGATACAGTACAGATATCATTCACTTACCATTTGGAATGTACTGGGACCTTACCGTTAACGAAACGTGAATGGCGTGGGACCGCCCCGCTACCGCCTCGCTTTTATCGATCATATCGGTCCATTCCATGGAATGATAACTGAATTGGAACGCTTGGAATGGTTACACGTAAAACGAATAAATGAACGATTTTTTTCATTATTATTATATTATTTTTTCTTACTTTCAAGCATAATTTTATGATCATATTCATAGTATGCGTCTAAGTGTTTGAAGTAACATATGTTCAATTTCAGAGGATTAAACTGTAATGTCTTGGCAAATGGGCCCAGTGCGAAAATGGTCCCTGATCATGTAAGCATAAAACAAACCTGATCAGCTACAAAAGACTAGCTAGAATGATGTAATTTTCCATGCAACATGTTTAAAAGACACTTACAAGTGAGTAAATGATAAAGGCACTAGCCAGATTGCGTGTATGCACAGACTGGTCTTTAATCTGTTGTCCACATGTAACGAGGTCAGGTTTTCTTTTGAAATGGCTTTAAACGGTTATTATATTAATCAAACAGGTATTATCATCTAGTCCATGGCGGCTTGCCCTAGGCACGCGCAAAATGTGTGACTGTGGATTCAATAATATCATGGATTAGCTCAAACAAAACCGGTCAAATAAAAATGGCTCTACTTTTTTGTAGTTAGTTTAAACTTATTGTATTTCCAAAATGTGCAGCGATGGGGATGGGTCACAAGCTTGCAACATTAGTTACGACCCCCCCCCCACCACCTATATAGTATAATATTAGCACATGTATTCAAATCCTTCAGCTATGGTTGCTCTTGCAGATATATATTGGGGTAATTTAAAATTGACAATTTTAATTCGATAACTGCCTGTTATTTTACTGTTAAAACACTGATCAGGCTGCCAAAGTTGATCAAGCCATCACTGAATATAATATATGCACATACTGTCCTGCCAGCCAAGAGTGACAGTGACGTCATGTTTTGTTTATAACATTATCAGGAACTTATAATCGATAGATCGCTTTTGTATAAATCCTATCCTGTGGATAGGATTAATACACACGTGATTTACCAATTCGTGCTAGATCAAGTATAGAGCATAAGTTACCTTTTACTTTGCAATTGTAAACACAATATTGCGCCACTGTCACTTTTGATTGGCACAACAGTGAACGTAGCATTTTGTCGTTGATAACCTTAGAAAACAGTATGCTAGGTCCAGGCCAGGTTCAAAACTTTGTCTGGCTGATCTGGATCCAAACTGTTTGACTGTCTGATCTTGTCTTTGCTGGACATATCGTGTGGTTGCACATACATGTAGCATTTAGTCGTTTCTGTTTTACTCATTACCTGCTTATGTCGTCTGTTGATAACCTTTGTAAATGGTTCGGATGCTGATCAGGCTAGACATATGAACGTTTGATATTTTGGTTGGTCACATTCCTCTGTTGATAACATTAGTAAACAGTTTAGGTCCAGATCAGGTTCAAAATTTTGTTGCGCCTGATCTTGACATTCTGATTGAATTGGTGCTCATAATATAACTGTCATATCGACTTCTATACAAGCAATGTACTGCTGAATTATAGCTTAGTTTAGTTTGGGTACAATACTGGATGGACATTTTAATAATATATGGGCCAGCACATTAGAATTAAGTACTTATCGCAGATGCGCAAACGCCCCTGTAAACGACCATGCCAACGTATCCTGTTGAACTAGAAGTATGAATGTTGGTCTGAGTCATCATGCACGTCAATACCATATCCATATTTGTAAATGAACAGCGAGGCTCTGGCTAGTCTTGGCATTTGCGCAGGCTGCCTGCCTGCCTATGTATGTATGTATGTATGTATGTATGTATGTATGTATGTATGTATGTATGTATGTATGTATGTATGTATGTATGTATGTATGTATGTATGTATGTATGTATGTATGTATGTATGTATGTATGTATGTATGTATGTATGTATGTATGTATGTATGTATGTATGTATGTATGTATGTATGTATGTATGTAAGTACGTACGTACGTACGTACGTACTAGAATAAAGCGAAGGCACTGGCGAGTCTTGGCATATGCGCAGACTTAAATGAGCATTCGTTGCTCGAATATATGATAATAAACAAAATTTCGTGCGTTTCCATTTGCTCATGTTTTTGTTAGTTTTCCTGTTTTACGCCCTAGTGGCTGGCTGGCTAGCTGCTGGAGGGCACGCGTGCGGGCTGGCTTTGATCAATATATCATTATTTTGAATACTTTAGAAAAATCGAAATTTTCTCTCTTGGTGAATGATTTAAGCCTTGAATTCAGTCCGCTGTCATTTTCTCCTAGCAATGAATCTCGTAAATTCGAAGACCTAGGGACTAAAAGTTTAATTTTGAATGATCGAAAATTCGAATTATAGGGAGGTTGACATGAGTAAATATAACTCCCCAAATATCCATTATCAGTTTCCCCCTATCTAACATAAGTTTTATGTGCGTAAAAGAAACGTCTTAGGGAGACGTTTCTTTTACGCACACAAAAGTATGTTTTTATAGATAGTGCTTAAAATAGCTCATAATTAGGCCCTTTTCTCTGCATCCATTGTGTCCGGAATTTATTTCGAATAAGCGAGTATTTCAAAAAAACGAAGTTTGAATTTTCGAGGTTTTACTGTATGGCTGGCTGGCTGGCATTGCTTAGAATACTTTAGAATTTCAGAATCTGTCGTTTTCCCTTTACAGCATAAAGTTGTTTTTAAGAATTATTAACAATTATTAACAAATCAGAATTATCCGTGTCTATAAGGACGAAAGACTTATCAATTTGCTAGTTATAATCATAATGTTAGTGGAAAGTCCTGTACATGCGCCACGCATATCCCAGTTTGGGTCCAAACTTATTCAGTAAGATCTCCAAAACTGATTTGGGCAACCTTTGCAATCCGATATCTAGCAAAGGTAATTACATTTCATGCGAGATCTTAATCCAAAATACTGCAAATACGCCTTTGGATGGGTGCACGACAATTCGTCGAAAACCATTTCGCCGATACGACAATTGGTCGCATACTACTTTTGGTCGATGCGACATTTCGCCGAGTACGACATTTGGTCAAAAAAAATAGTCAGGTACGACATTCGGTCGAAATTGTCACGTCATTGTTTTTCGACCAAACGTCGTACTCGGCGGAACATCGCATCTACCAAATGTCAAAAAGGAAAAATCATGAGAAATCACCTGACTTACAAATTAAAAAGGCACGCTCCATTAATTTTATAAAGTTGCTTCAAAGCTAATTAGTGTATTAATTAAAATGACTCTGTAATGGGCAGTGGTCAAAAGCTTTCAGCATCGATCTTTGAGTGAAATGTTTAGTACCTTTAGTAAGAAAAACTCACATTTGTGAGATGATTGAATGTTCATTCTTTCTTTCTGTTGTCGGACTAGTCATTCGAAATGGATGTACCATCTTTTTTCACTAGCAATAGGCGGGCCTAAAAGTGGCATATAAGAGCTTTCAGTACACGAAAGACAGATATATAAATACTGATACTGGCGTGAAAATATATTGGAGATGTGAGGACCGTAAATGTAAACATTTTTTATTTTTTCTGTACAAATCAGTCTTCGACCAAATTTCGACTAAATTTCGACGTAATTCGACGAATTTTCGACCATTTGTCGTAGTCGACCAAACGTCGTAGTCGGCGAAACGTCGTATCGACGAAATGTCGCATTCGACCAAACGTCGTTTCGACGAAATGGTTTTCGACCAAATGTCATGGATCCCCTTTGGATATATTAGTTTGGAGATTATCTAACTATGTTAAATTGAATGCAAACATGTCGTTTAATCCAAACGGTGACATCCTGTCATTTTGAATATTCATGTCATTTTCGAAATTATCGAACTCGTGTCTTTAGGAGTATCTCTTTTTGCTACTGATTACCAACGCGTGTCGCGATATCTGGCCTCGAGGTTATAAAACTTGAGCACAGTCTCAGACTCAAAATAAAGCGCAATGATTGGCTGCTTACGGACACGTGTCCGCAAGCAGCCAATCATTGCACTTTATTTTGAGTCTGAGAATGAACTCAAGTTTTATAACCTCGAGGCCAGACCGGCTAATAAACACTTGCAGGAAGTCCTTCAACAGGTGGTAATAGACAATTTTGCGAAGGATTTACCACTTACCTACTGTGTACCAAAAAGTCGGCTATTAAAGCAAACAATGAACATTTGCTGGGATAATCTTGTCTAAAAACACTGAATTATTTCAAACTCATTTATCCTAGCACAAGCGTATGAGATCTGGGCGTACACTGCATGCCAAGCTACACATAAAACCGTTTATCTATCAGAGGAGACGTTTGTCATCTGTTATTAACATTAACTGATCTGAATCCAAAATGTTCAACGCTTAGATGGTGTTCGGTTTTCCTGAAAAATATTTTTGAAACTGCAGCCAGCCTGCCAGACAGACAAAATAAGATAGTCAATATACCGCACGTTCAAATGAGCATACACGTAAATTCGCAACCCAACTGATCTGAGCATACTAGGCCTAATTCCTTTTTATCTCTCAAAAGACCGTCTCGGTACTAGCAAGCGGTGTGGACCCTCATGACGCAGCAAGCGGCATTTCTCCGGGTCTTCACTGCCAAAATTACAGATTTAAATGTGAAAAAAATGGTGCGAGCCTAGAAGCATAATTCCATACTCTATGTTTGATAGCAGCGACGGCTCTGACGAGACTGCGCGTATGCGCAGGCTCGTCTGATCATTCTCTGCTCGTCGATAGGAACCAACAATTGAGACATTATGAACACTTTGACATCCGTAAACGAGTTTCAAAGATAAGGGACGAAAAAGAGCTTGCTACAAATGTAGTCTCTGGTCGGCAAATGTAACAACTTAAAAAAAAAGGAGAAATTAATGGAATTTTTGAATGCCTCTGTTAGAACAAAAATGCTGTCATTCAACAAAGTTATGCCGCATGATCAAGACATTGATTTTCACACATTTACGATTCATTAAGGCTGTTGCAATTACGCCAATAAGCATTAAGATGATTAAAGGTGTGCATCTATTGACACCTCGTCCAAACATGCTTCTGAAACACTGATCTCCTTAATTGATCAGTTTACAAACTCAATGGGTGGATGGACAACCGGGCGGACCCAGACACGGCATGATCCAGGATTTTTTGTCAGGGGGGGGGGGGGTCCAGGCCCGACGGCCAGAATACAGGATCCGCACATGGGACCAATACGCACGCACGCGCGCGCGCGCACGCACACACACACACACATACATACATACATACGCATGTATAGACAGACACATGAGGCAGACGGATGGACATACATGTACATGTATAGACGGCAACTAAAAGACAATTTATTTAAAACATGCATAATCATGTACAGAGATAATGTCAGAAACAGACATGTGCGTGCATGTCGAGGCATACATGCGCGTCTCATTATCTTAAAATTTCCCATGAAAATGAATGATTTGGTCCCATCGAGCCCAACTTATTTCATTCTCATAGGATATCTAAAAACGGGGGGCATGGCGGGGGGTCGAGCGAACCCCCATGAAGCCAAACTGGATCCGCCACTGCTTATACATGCACATTCATGTTGCATTATGCATGAGCATGCAACTCGTATGTACTTCAAAAATATATGGGCCGAGTTGTCTCATGAATTTGGACCGAGTTGTCTTATAAACATGGGCCAAGTTGGCATGGGCCGAGTTTTCTGTGGGCCGAGTTTTCTGTGGGCCGAGTTGGTTTTTGGGCCGTGTTGTCCGTAATTCGATTGGTTTTGCCTTTCACCGCTACAATGAGATCTTTATTCTAGAAATGAGATAAATTTATGTTTTCATAATTATACATTTTATAAGTCTTCAGCATTTTTTTCACTTTAATTAGTGTAAAATATACTTTGATATCGAGCTAAAATCGGCTTCTTTTTCAGGCACGAATCGCTTCTTCTTCGGACACGAAGTCGCAAAAAACTATTTGAAACACATGCCAACTAATAAGACAAACTTGTCTGTTTATATGCGAGCATCGACAACTCCGAAGAGCCTGGGCAAATGTACTGTCTCATCAGGGCATTCGCTGCTCGCACGCACATCGGATCCATTGTTGTGTCCGAGCGCACATAAAGGCAGTGCATGTAGACGGAGGCTCGGACAAAAATAGTTCATACCAGATAAGCATGCAGTAGCGCACGCATGCTACCAAATAGACACGCGTGTAGTTGCACATAATGACTAAGCATATGCGTTAAACACAACGCCCGCCTATGCGCAGGCTCGCGAGAATCATCGCTGTATGTACACACAAATGAAGACTCAGATCAATTTTTTTTAACACCAGTCCGCTGCTTAAGAATGATCGCCTTTAACGTACAGTACCAATTAAAGAAAGCGACATACCACGTCATAAATCATTCGAATACCTTCGAATTACAAACGTGTGCCAGGCACGTGTGTTTTTATTGTTTTCAAAGAGCCCCAGGCATAGGATTAAAGGACCGGATGCACAGTAGTAGATACTAAAAAGGGCCATGACGCGAGAAAACCTGACTTTGGTGCATGCAAACAACAAAGGCGCAGGTGTATTCGTATCCACGTAGTCTGATCAGCGCCTTTATTGTTCGCTTATTGGAAAGTATAATATCTAAACTTGCCTCAAGCAAAATTTCATTTTAACTAGTCTCTGTAGCTGAACAGACTGGTTTGAGTCTTACCTCGGTCCTAGAACACGAGGTCTTACTCAGAAACCCGCAAGACCCTGTCACACTATAACGTTTAAGCCAACGTATGCTGACGTATGAAATATATATCTAGTACACTGGAATACGCTTGAAATCTGATTAAAAATCAGAGGAAGCCTCTCTCTGAACTTATGCAAAGCGTACGCGAAACGAATATAGAACGTATGTCTGACTTATAAGTAACTTATTTATAACTTATTCCCAACGTAACATAACTTATACTTGTATCAGCGTATAAAAGCATATGCCCAGCGTATGACTAGCGTTCTTGACTTGTGGGAAACTTATACACAACGAACGTCTAACGTATGCTGAATTGTACATATAACGTACGTTAACGTATGCATAACTTACGTATAGTCCTTATGTCAACCGTATGAAGCAGAACACAATTTTGGGACCACTTTGTCATATGACAACGTATACCAACGTACTGTAGCGTGTTCGTAACGTATTGAAAACGTATGTCTAACTTATTCAGCGTGCACCAACGTACTGTGTGAGTTTTCATACGTCCTCATACGTTGGTGCTAACGTACCTTAACGTATGCACAACTTACTCGTTGCGTACATCTAACGTATGCCTAACGTATTAGCAATACGTCGGCGTACGCGCAAGTACACAATTTTGAGATCTATTCACCGTATAACGACGTATACCAACGTACAGTAGCGTGTTCGTAACGTGTTTAAAACTTATCTCTAACGTATTCAGCGTACACCAGCGTACTTGCTTAATTTCTCATAGGTCCGCATACGTTGGAGCTAACGTACCTTAACGTATGCATAACTTACCTGCTGCGTACATCTAGCGTATGCCTAACGTATAGAAGCAATACGTTCGCTTAAGCTGTTATTTTCTATGAATGCACAAAATGTTGGACCTCTTAGCCGTATGTCAACGTATACCACCGTACTATAGCGTATTCGGAACTTGTTTGAAACTTATTACTAACGTACTAAGCGTATACCAACGTACTTGCTGAATTTTTCATACGTCGGCATATGTTGGTGCTATACGTCGTAGTGTGACAGGGCCTTAACGTCAATGCATAAATGCATAAATAGTTTGGTCTCGTCCAACCCAAACATTGTTGTGGGTACTAAACAGGACCGTCTCATCGAGACGGTTCTTTTGAGCACCCTACTCACTAAAGTTTTCTTCTCTGGACATATGCTGTTTTGTTTTAGCGTTCTTCAATTTATAATCATAAGGGCTCGTAGGCTAAGATCTGGGTAGCATGTAAAGAAAAATAAGCCTGTTCATGCGAGAAATGCGAAAAACAAAGGCGCATAACAGCCTCGCATTATTCGCTCGAGCTAAGCGAGAGAGACGCGAGATCTCACTACTTTTACTTGCCCCTGTTGCTGGGCATGCTGGTTTGAGCCTGACACCACTGAGTCTCCCAGAGCTGAGTCTGCGCTGTGTGCAAGGTTCATATTCATTTAAAGTAAATAGCTTAGTTGAGACCGAGCCTTTATCTGTAGAAACAAGTGAATGAATAGAAAATGCTAAGTTTTTCTTTCTATCTTTAACATGTTTAATTTGCATAATTTTATTCAGTTTCCCACAGAATTATAAAATGGCGCAATCATGAACATACACTGTAGATCTAATTCGAACTCGATTTTATTTTCTCTTGGTACTGGCTCGCTCAAATTGGAGCCTTGCGCCTTTTTTATGCAGTCTTGCCAGAGCCATTGCAGCTTATATAGCTTAAGTTTGGATGTAGATGAAGACGATATATAGGCATGTAGTCCAACTTCATCGCTGTACATGCAAGTTTCAATAGTGACGTACTGATTTGTTTGATTTGATTCTTTACGCCCAATCAACAATCTTTCAGTTATATAGGTACGGATCTTCCTTGGTTGAACCAGTACTAAGCTAGGATAAATGTGTCTTGCTCAAGGACCACAACGCAGTGACGCCGGTGAGGCTCGAACCCGCGGCCCTTCGGTCTCGAGTCAAACATTCAACCACTGAGCCACTGCGCTCCCGTGACGTACTGAAGTACCAAACATTATGATCATGCGCGCCTTTAAAATGCGTGGCGATTTTGCCGTATGCAAACAGTTTAGACCAAGATAAGACACGATATAACTTCTTATATATACTAGGGGTGAATCGACTATGGGGCGAAAAGACTAGTGGGGGCAAAATGACAAGGGGGGAAGACCAGGGGGTAAACGCTTTTGGGGCGAAGCAACTAGGGGGGGGGGGAATGGTTTGGGGCGAAACGTCCCGGATTCTGCTATAATAAAATGCCGGTGTTCTTGCTGGGGTCAACTGTCGACAAAGACGAATTAGAACTCAATAATGAACAAGAGTTTAGTATTGCCCACAAACCGGTGATTTTATCACAATATGTTATTGTTTAAAAACTTCTTTATAATAAAGAAATATGTCAGTCAGCTCAACCCATATAAGCCAACGTCCTTTTTGTGGAACAGATGCGAACATAGCAGGCCCAGATGAGGCGCCACAGAATGTGGCGGCGTCTCCTTTCGGTCTTCACTGTTTAAAGGTCTTGTGAATCTTCAAAAACATTTTTGAAATTCTTCATGATTTAAATGACAATGATGAGAAAACCAAAATGCTGAAAACCCCATCTTAAAATTCCAACCGAGTCAAAAGTTATGTGAGTTTTAAAATTATGCAAATTAGCATATAAGCCCCGCCCACTTAATTGTTTTGAGATGATTTTTTCTAAATGTCATATTTTATGTAGTGTGATTTCTAAGCAATTAAAAACAGCACAATTTAGCTTTTATATGCAAATGTTGTATTTTATCATATTGAATCATTTTCATCCAATAAAATATTAAAAAATGTTAAAATAAATTAAATATATTAAATTAAATATAACAAAAAGCTCAAATGACGTCATATGAGCCACTCGCATATTCTCACCTAATTAAATTTTGAAATCTTCATAACTTGGTAACTATTTTGAATTTTTAGATGGGGGTTTCGACATTCTGTTTCTCTCATTACTGGCTTTTCAATCAATAGGAGTTTAAAAAAAGTTTTTTTGAAGGTTCACAAGACCTTTAAAACGTTTAATATAAAGATGAATGTAAATGAGAATAAACCGCAACAACCCTTTGAATGGAAATGGACTGGTCCTATCGATTAAGGTGAGGAATTTCATTAATTATCAACATTTTTGATACCCTGTGGCGATGTCAAGCATGGACGTGTTTTTATGCTTCTTTAAAGGCACCGAAGAAACTTAAAATTACAATGTCATGGGACGAGCAAACAAAAACGTGTAACTTATCGCAAAATAGACAAAATACGACATGTCTCATTAAAAGATTACTATCCAAAACAATAATGTTTTATAGGAAGTTGTTATTTCAGCCTCCTTCAGCTATTATCATTTATTAGAAACATTTCTTGGAATAGTTCATAATACTCTTACCATTAAGGGATAAGTTGCCTGCTCAGCCAAACAAATTCCAATTTAAAAATAAGAGTAATACGATTAGAAAGCAGAAGGACTGAGTTTGCAGTTCCAGAGATAATTCGGTTACACGTAAGCCTTTGCATCTGCACATCTTCGGTAACTAAGGGCCTGGTATTTCCTTAGCGGCCAATGAAGCGTCTGATCAGACTGTACAGATCGAGTAAATGCTAGCTGCATGGAAGTTCTCCCCAAGCTCGTTTGTCCGTATGTTTGAGTGGTGCAGTATGCTTTGTTCTGTTTGATACGTATTAAGACTGACAACTACGCTGGACATGATGTGGTCTGCGTATTGAAGCCTTAAATGCGTTTACGTATCCGCACTATATATTGATAATGTGTTTGGTGGCAGCAAAATGTGTGGCAGCTGAGCAACCACCTTTTTGGTGTATATTTACACTTAATTACCTTCTACAACAGGGAGCGCAGTGGCTCAGTGGTAGAGTGCTTTACTCGAGACCGAGGGGTCGCGGGTTCGAGTCTCACCAACGTCACTGCGTTGTGGTCCTTGAGCAAGACACATTTATCCAAGCTTAGTACTGGTTCAACCCAGGAAGACCCGTCCCTGTTTAACTGAAAGATTGTTGATGGGACGTAAAGAGTCAAATCAAACAAAAACCTTCTACAACTAAAGGCCAACCTTTCACCAGTGATTCGTGTTATTCTTGTATTATTATCCGGTTCATCACAATCGAACAGAAAAAAGGCTTTAAAATCAAAAGAAAGGTTACACCAAAAATAGTGGCAGTTCAGCTGCCGAACTTTTTGTGTAAGCTAACAACAAAAATAGTGGCAGCTGAGATGTCATATGTTATTGTTTAGATGAATACTAACTTTCCGACTAAAACAGTATTTGACCAACATTTCTCCAGTGATTCCAAGTGTCGAAACATTTTTACCTGTTATTATTGTAGTTATTCTCTGGATCCAAACAATCGAACAGAACATAGCTGTTAAAGCAGAACTAATTGATCCTCATGGTTTACCATAAGATTCTGATCCTTTTGTTTGAGTTGATCCTGTACGACCTATTACACAATTTTTAGTCATCTTGGACGAGTTTCTTGAGGTTGAACCAGTACTAAGCAACGGAAAACGTGTCTTGCTCAAGGACATAGGCGTTATTTGTCATGTGTTTTCTACTTTATGCGTTACTTCCCAGTCAACAATTTTTTAGTGCTGTGCAACGAGACGCTTCTTTTGACTGCCCACAACATTATTGAGCCGCAGAATGTGCTTTTCAATAATGCGACATTTTGCTAAGTCATACGAGCCTGTACAGCACCTTCTAAGCTTATAAGCTTCAACTGGTGTTCATTTTGTTAAGTCATACGAACCTGTACTTATAACCCCAACTGGTGTTCAGTCAGTACAGGTAGCTTAACAGTCAAATAATAACTAGCAAATGCTCTGATCAGACTGAGCGTATGCACAGGCTGATCTGAGGCTTTGCTGATCGCACATACCACATTGTTGGAAATCTAATGTCGTGGCTCATATTGATGTATGCTCAAAAGAACTATCTTCTTTGAGACGGTTCCGTTGAGTACCAACAGTACATGAATATGCATTGGTTTGGAAACAGGGAAAATGTTTTTATTACGCATCTGGAGGTCTGATTAATATATTTAAATGTCTTATAAGTCGAACATGGCTAGATATCAATACAAATGTAGGTTTGGTCATTATTCCTAGATGCGTAAGAGTACGATATGTATTTTCATGAATTTTGTCATCAATGAAAAAAAAAAAGAAAATTCTAGTGAAAAGGAAAGATATCCAATAGTGGCCAAGCTAAATAAAGATTTAAAATGTTTACAGAAGACAAAACAGTTGTATGACTAATCATAGGTCCAGATAAGCATTTTTTACATTGGCGGATCAGTGGAGAAGCCGCCGCGGTGTAATGGATAAGCCTCTTGCCATGTAAACCAGGGGTCCCAGGGCCAATCCCTGGCTTCACCAGTCTGTCTGATGAGACTTTTTAAAAGCTGTGGCCCCATCCCCATATGACCTCTGCTATTGGTGGGACGGTAAACACAAACACAACATCATCGGTGTACATCCATCAAGCACCCCAGCATTTACACCGATAGTGAATAATTACATACATTACTAACGCAAATAGTACACATATAGAACTGTGTCCCACAGACTTAATTGGTCTACATTGCTCACTTGAGCAGTTGACTTTATGGTTTCAGAGGCGAGTTTTTTATTTACAAAAGCGTATTATCGCATGCAATGTTGCTCAGCGAAGGCTTGAATGAATTTTTGATGACCCAAACCAGAGTGCGCATCTGTGTATGTCAGCACAACATAAATACTCCACCAAGAGTGCTAACATGTTGTGAAAAGAGCAAAACTACGTCAAATTTTAGCGATGATTTCTTTTTTAAATGAGCCGCAACATGATATTTCCTACAATGTTGTGTGTGCAACCGGGATACGGACATAATCCCCCCCGGACAAAACCCCCCCTGCTCATTTTTGTATACGTGGACAAAATCCCCCCATGAATTTTACAACTAGGACATAGGACATAACCCCCCCCCCCCCCGCTGAATTTTACAACTAGGACATAATCCCCCCTTATATTACAGCATACATCATACCATGTAACTAATTTGGACCCAGATTGTAAGTCCTGATCTGGAACCAAACTGTCTGACAGCATGATAGAGGTCCTGAATTATTTGGAACAAAGCATGAAAATGATGATAGATAGATGGTTTATTTGAAAAATCCAACAGGCAAAAATGCCCATGAGGATACAACATATATACATATACATGGCAAGAATGATGAATACTCAGAAAATCATGCAATTCATCAGCTAATTGTTACTGTTATAATAAAAGGACAAAGAATTTTAATTACATTTTAATCAATAACAAACAAACACCCTTTGATCTCCCATCATTATAATCATCTATATCAGCATTTCAAACCATTAAGTTTTTAAAACTAACACCTATAATTGAGTAACTGTTAATTAGGCAATCAGAAAGTTAATTGACCTTAGTGAGTCACTCAATTAGACCATTAAATTTTAGCACATTTACAATTTAATTTGAGAGTGATTGCTTAATTATATATGAGTAAATTTTATAATTTTATTGTTTCAAAACACTATCATGCTGTCATGCAGTTTGGATCCAGATCAGGACTTACAATCTGGGTCCAAACTAGATACATGGTATGATGTATGCTGTAATTTAAGGGGGGGGGGTTATGTCCTAGTTGTAAAATTCAGTGGGGGGGGATTATGTCCTAGTTGTAAAATTCAGCGGGGGGGATTATGTCCTAGTTGTAAAATTCATGGGGGGGATTTTGTCCACGTATACAAAAATGAGCAGGGGGGTTTTGTCCGGGGAGATTTTGTCCTACACTCTGTGCAACCAGCAAAGGCACAGGCCAGCATGCGCATACGGGCAGTCTGATCAGAGCCTTTGATTATTGCTTGAATATTCTACGAGTATTAATCTACTGACCGGACATCATTTGGAGTTGCTAAGCTTAAAAAAGGGTGCACCAGCTCGCCTGAGCCTGCTACCGTCAAAATGCCACAAAGTTGTCGTGGCTCAAATGTGGTTGGCGAAAAGGCGTCTTGTTTATGACTTATTCTGCCGTCAGATTTTAAAACTATATCCTTTGGAAATTTTCACGAAAACATGATTGTGCTGCTATTGAGCAACAAAGGCGCAGTTCAGACTGCAAACCATCGTGGTAAGCAAAATTCTACATTATATAGATACATGTACTCTGTAGCTGAGCTGGCTTGATTGACCCTTACCAAGTAGCAAAGTTAGTATTTATGTCGGCATGCATACATAAATGTATCAACTCTGCATGCTGAGTAATTTTTTCGCGGCATTTTTTTTCGTCATGATAACTTTTTTAACAATATCTTTCCTTAAAAAAATTCGGGTCTGATCTGAGTCCAAACTGTTTACTTATGTTATTAAGTGGTGATTGAACGGCCAATGAAAAAAGAACCAAAACTAACAAAACAGACCATAGGTATTCTATTAGGTCGCGTGTGTCGTGTCAATGGCCATGACGTGTGAAAACATACATGATACATGATAAATTGTTAAAATCTAAAGACATGGACATTTTCTTCCCTTTGTTTTTGTTTTTCAATATTGGACAAAAACCATAACGGATTATTTAAGGAAAGCATTTCGCCAGTCCGCAAGACTTGTTTTTAAAACAGTTTTGCACCATTACACTGTTTACAAAATTTACCAGACGTTAGAATTGAAGTTCCCTTTTTCACATTGGCATGTAGATAAGGCAGTCCAAATCTAGAGGCAACTGGTTGCCTAGCTACGTATTCGGTCAGCTGATTTTATAATTAGGTGTGAAAAACATCAGCCATTTTAATCTCTTGGACGCACAGAACACATAAAAAGGTACCAAGGTACACTGATAAGAAAAAAAAGATGGGTTAAGATTTGTTTACAATGTGATCAGCTGGGGTTGCTGAAGCACCCACCTCTCCTCCTTGGATGTAAATTAGTTTCTTAGGTGCCTTATACGTCGAATTTAGCTTATTATCAATATTAATGTAGGTTTTATGGTTTGAATAGCATGTGTAAATAACTTTTTTCTTTACCTACTACTGTCGTGCTAACCAAGAGTGACAGTGACGAATTGTTTTGTTTACAACTGCTAAGTAAAAAAAGCATGTACACTCCACTTGATCTAACGCGAATCGATAGATCACTTGTGTATTAATCCTATCCTGTGGATAGGATTAGTACACAAGCGATCTATCGATTATAAGTCCCTGATAACTTTTTAAACAAAACATGACGTCACTGTCACTCTTGGCTGGTAGGACAGTACTAACTATTTATATAAGTTTATAATTGCGCCACACTAATACATGGGATACTACGCAGATAAATATGACTCTTGTTCTCTTTTCACGCCATCTTCAAATACAATTTAGATGGCAGGAATGAAATGCATAGCCTTGTTCTCTGGAAACTATAAGAAAATTCTCTAAATACGTCTGCTAATTATTATTTTAAATTGACTATAGGGTTTGTTAAGGCTGATTTTGTATAATGAAAAAGTATTTATATGTTTATTTCAATATTGGTACTTACTGAATTCATTATGAGGAAAAAATCCCCTGAGTTCAGACTTTTTTTCTGGAGCTCTGCGATTGCCCGCATGGAGTGGAATGGTATGACCGATATCATTCCAATAATTCCAATTATCGATCCACTGAGTGATCGTACCGGTACCGCCACGGTACCTGAGTGCAAGTGAGTAGTGAGTGAGTGATGAATTGAGTGGTTGTATAAGTGATGGAAATCTGTACTGTATAAGAAGAATAAACCTAAAAAGTTTTGTTTCCATCGGACTCGTCGTTTTTAATACTCAACAACATAAGACAAACACTTTTAGCAGGTTAATCATTGAAATTCAGCTTTAAGCTTGCAATTTACATAGAGATTTGCACTGCTCTGTACGCTTTATTATCAGCGACACGGCATTGAAATTTTCAGCGATTATTCATTATCACCAGACGTCACCGTTCTTCTTTGGGAATTGACAAAACAACAACAAAAATATGATGCTACCAAATCGATTTTTAAACTCTAACATTGAAACCGGAAGTGTACAGTAGTCGTAGAACTTTAATCGCCATAAATGGACTAAGCAAGTTCTACTGTGTTTGGTCTACAGTGTTCAAATAAAATTAAGTGCATTTAACAATTTTACTAGGAAATACTGGTGAATTTCAAAAATCTCGAAATTTTTTTGAAAAATTTAGCAATTTTAAAAATGCGTAAAAAATCTATCATAAGCAAATTTCAATTGTTTTGTGTTTTTCAAGTCGGCCAGACCAGTTTGTAGCCACCTAAACGTCAGTTTTACAAAAAATACTCTCAAAAACATTTTTTCTTTAAAAAAATCGGTTTTTTTTGCATTTTTAACCCCAAAAACTTTGAAGTAAACGAAAACTGTTCAGAAACACCGCTAAACGTTTGCCCATTAAAATGCACTTATATAGGCAAAAATTCATTCCAGTTTGATTTAAAAAACGTTTGGTCAGAAATAATGAGTTTGAAAAGTGACCTATTAGAACTTGGTTTTAGTATAGTTAGAGATGGATGGGGTTGAATGTTTTTCATATTCTTTACCTTATTGTATATATTTGTCTTGGTTTTTCTGTGTTCCAGTGCTTCTTCTTCTAAGTGCCATAAGTTGGCTGTGATCTGGACCCAAGGAAATAAAACTTATATTCATGCTCAGCTCAGCTGCGCATGAACATTATCATGCTCGTAAAACCATCGCACTTTTGGAGGTACCGCGGTTTTAATCTTTCAGCTTTAGGACTTGTCTCCATATTTACACCAACTTAAAGCCGATTGGACATTCCGATCTTATTAGTCGGATAAGTCCATTTCCCATTTTATGGTTGTATGGTGATATTTTTGATTTTATTAAGAGTTCCATAGCACCTGTGTAGATCCTAATCAAACGCCGCCGCGAAGATATGGATCTCGTATTTTTGCCGATGTACCATTAAATGGACGCTTGTACCTATATGCATCAACTAATGTGTGTGTGTATGTGTGTGCGCGCGTGCGTACGTACGCGCGTATGTATTTAACATTCTATCAACAACTATGGTCATATGTAGACGGGGCGACGACTTATGGTCACATCCGACATATTTAAGAAGCTGCGGATCGGGCATGCGGGTTTAAATGGCAAGTGAATAGCTGGTTCTAGACAACAAATGTACGGGACGCCACCAGCAAAAACGAGTAAAGTTCACCAATTCGGTCTTTTTTGTGTCCTATCCCCATTTTAGCATGTAAACAGTGCATTTTCTAACGCTTTAAGGCTTATAAGTTTAGTTTAGGTTTATGTCTTACCAATCAAGTAAAAGAAAAGCAATGGAAATGGTCAATAGTAATTCCTTACGACGTTTATCAACAACAAGTGACAAAAAAATACTGTCCCATCGTCATAGTATGTAATTTAAGAATGTATTATGCTCAAATGGTTGTGTTTTAAAGCAGTTTGCAACTTTATTTTATTGACACACATATATACCTTTCATTTAATGTCCCTCATTTGATTGAAAAGCGAGAACATTTTTTGTTGTATTGATGATTACTGTCCCACAATCTAATGCGAATTACGTTACCAATTTATTCATCTCACAAATTACACAGCACGCATGTTAAGCTCACATAAAACATCTCTATGTCAAGAGGATTAATGTGTGCATGGACAAACGAAACGAATTTGGGGAAACTTTTGTTTATTTTTCGTAGATGAAAAGATATCTGAGGTTGTCTAAAAAATCTGCAGTTTTGTGAATTACATTACCCTATGTGTATTATTTGTATTAGAAGAGGTACAAATATTGCAACTGAAGCCAATGTAAGAACTTTAACCTAACTATATAACGAACCATACAAGAACTTTACAAGAAGTTGTTTGCATAAAAAAAATAAGTAGAAAGATAAATTTGTGAATTACGTTACTGTGAATTACGCTACTACAATTTTACTAAAATCCAAATACCTCTCTAAATGCATACACTAGCTGAAACAAAAGGTCTGTTTAAATCAAAGCAAATCTTTCCCAGTTAACAAAGATCAATTTAAACCATATAACAGTTGTCATTTTACTTTAACAAGGATTTACCTGTATGCTCTGGGTACATCAACTCCCATGTTCATGTAACTGACAGAGATATTCATTATATCAACACAACATATGCAAAGTAATCTGTTTGAAAAACATAATCGAATAGTGTAAATCTCTAAGGGATTGTTCGTATGGTTTTTGAAATGAGCTGGATTAAACAAAAGTAACGTAATTCACAGGTAGGTAACGTAATTCACATTCTACAAAAAACCCAGATTAGCCCAATCAAAGGGCTAAAGCCAACAATTCGGCGGTGATTATAATTTTTTGACTTGTTGTTCAATTGAACTTTTCTCTTTTTCAAACCCATTTTATCTAGTTGCTGCTACCACTGGAGGTTTATTGGTGAGTTTATGTGTATACTTTGAAATTGGCACTCTCGTTTTTGCATCCTGGTCCATTCCAGTTGATCACAGTGACCTTAAATGTTCTCATGACTTACTATGTTGATAACTTCTGTGGTTTATATGATAGATAAAATAGTTAACTTGGATTTATAACTTCTTATCTTCAATTGAATTGAGCAAATTGGCTATGTGAATTACGTTACCATGAACATTTTGTCATTTTTCTGAGAAGGGCGAATCTTTGTGATTGATGCAAAATTTGCTTTTTTTGTAATATATGTATATGAAAAGGCATTTATTGAAGTTAGATTAATTATTCTGCATTGTCTTAGTTTGTAGTGAGCCACAAGAATTTTTCAAATATATAGACTATTTAAAATCATTATTCTATAATCATATTTTAAAGTGTTATTCCAAAAAGATTAAGGAAACTAGATGCAACAGCTTACTTTCAATGTACAAAGGATGATGTAAAAAAGTGCTAAGCAACACACTAGAACGTGATATTTTGCAGAAAAATATGTTTCTACGCAGGAAATAAGACCAGAGTGTAAGGTATGTGAATTACGTTACCGACCTATTGGCACAATGTTCTTTATACAAGAATGCAATTTATTATTTCCAATACCAAAGAAGAATTTAATTTTCAATATTCGTCATCTACTGTTTCAAAACCAATAGTTTTTCTGGTCAACTTTTCAAATGTGATGGATACAATTAAAACAATAATTGTACTCATAGAATTAAAGTTAAATTCCACTGTCAATTCATAACAAACATGCGGAAACCCAGCTGAGAAGCAAACACATGATATAAATTCTACATAATAGGCTTATTTGATCAACAAGAGATCCAAGTAGAAGTGGATGCTATTAAAAGCTCTTAGATATTTCAATTTTGTAAGAAATTTGGTATGTACAAGTATACTTCATCACAGTAACGTAGTTCACATTCAAATTCAGTGGTGCTCTTTGTGAGGCTGAATGAATTGAAATTGTTGGATGCGCACTTTTTAGACCTCGTCATCTAATTGACCTATACCAATAAGTAAAAAAATAACATAAAAATGAAAATCTAAGCCAAAACAATTGTGGGACAAAAAATGGCTGCAATTGGTGAACTTAACTCGTCTGGGCTGCAAATGTGTTGATGTATGTTTGCATTGTATATTTTAAGCAGGTCAGTTTATATGACGCTTCGTATTCGCATTGCAACTTCAGGCGTGTTTTGCATGTCGTTTTTACCGCGAAAGAGCTGTATTTAAGTGGTTCAGAATTGTTAACGTACTAATTGCTCTGAAATCATGGCGTACTAGGCGCATTACATACACTCTTCCTTATTAATACTACAGACCGGATATAGAGCCTCACTGGAGTAAGGTGCGGTAAGGGAAAGAGGGAAACCTATAAGAAGGATGTGAGAGAGTTATATATTAAGTAAACAAGGAGCAATAAATGTTGCTATGGAACCTTATTCATCAATATCACATCTGCCTTGTAATCCAGGGGTCGCAGGCTCGATTCCCGGTTTCTCCATAAAACCACTTTCGGTGAGACTTCGGGTGCTCCCGTCATAAAGTACACACGCAAACCATAAAAACCTTCCCAGCCCAGTACTGGTTACTGCCCATGGAAAAGCCACGAAAAGTTTTTTATTACATCTGCAGCACGCCATATGAGCATTTTACCAAAGTGTAAATAACCTGTTCGAATTACAAATGGGGCAGGGATACAATATTATTGCTAGCCTTACCGACTTTAGCATGAAATATCTTGGTATATTCAAGGTTTACACCTGTTTAAGTGGGATAAAACAGTTCGATCACGGTTATCCAAATGTTCTGGAGATAATCCACCGGCTAAATCTCGTGGATTATCTCCAGGTAAATGTGGACAAATCGTGGCATAACTTTTACTTAACTAAGGACTAACCCCTTTGAGGACAAGCGCACCTTAACGCGTACTTTGGCATACAGCGAATGCGCTGATGAAAATCACACAACGTGGCATTCATCAGGGTCTGCCATGTTTGCTAAGGCAAAAAAGATCTTCAGATATTACTGGAAATTATCATTTGTGACCCCTCAATATATTGAATGGACCGTCCCAACTTGCATTTTTGTAACCGTATCAAACATAATGGGACATTCCATTGAGACACAAACGGTTAAAGGAGACTGTCGAAATTGGTACTGAGGATCCTGCTTTGAACAGTGTGATGGTATGCGATGACTGAAACAATGTTCATAATATAAGAATCTATCATGAGTGTGAGGGTAGGATAGAAAAACCCGTCCTTCGGGATCACCGTTTGTCATCACTTTGCTAAATTCATCCCGAAGATCGCCGTTTTGCATCACGGGGCTTGCCGAGTTATGACAAACGGCGACCCCGAGGGACGGATTTTTCTGTCCTACCCTCACACGAATAATGGATTGTTTTTTCTTGCTTTTAATTATTTAATTATTTATTTATTTTAAAATAAGCTTCCAGAAGTCCCTGAATATGTGAAGATGTAAATTCACATGATGACGTTACTTGACGTTCTGGGCAAGATAGCATGTGTAAGATATAGAGTTTATTAATCGTCTATTTCAAATATAGGGTTTATAAACCGAGGGAGGTAAAAAAATCCGATAAAGAAACGAGTGCGCAAGCGCGAGTTTCTTTATATGATTTTTCACCTCCCGAGGTTTATAAATCCCATATTTCAAATAGAATCATTCATTACAAATGGCATAGTTTAAACCAAAATTTATGATAAACGGGACGACTTTAATTTTGAAATAGTTATTTTTTTATTTCTTGATGGAAATGTTCCTCGCTCCCTTTTGTATGGTGTAAACATTTCACAACTTATTCGTTTTGCAAGAGAATGTTCTCATGTTATGTCTTCAACAATAGAAACACATTTTTGACTTCTAAGTTACTTAAACAAGGTTATCGATACCATAAACTCCGTAAAGCTTTTTCTAAATTTTATTACCGCCACTCAGAGTTGATTATTAAATACAATATTTGCTTAAAGACTCTTCTGCAACAAGGCATATCAAAACCTGTATTTTATGGCGATTTGGTTTATAAATTTTAAACAATAGTTGGAAAGCCTAATTTCAGTGTTCAATTTTAAAAGATTATTAAATGTTTTAACAGAGTGGGATACAAGATGGATATCATGCGACAGTCTGCATGCCTGGTTGTGATCGCACTCACGGTTGATAGCTATGATTTCCTCTTTAATTTTACGACAGTGGGTCAGGCCTCAGACTTAATGACGGACCTGACATTAAGCTTTAATCCGTTGGTTAGTGTCTGATGCTTGCCGTCGGCTGGGTCCACCGTAGCTCAATTTGAGGTTTTCTTAAGCCATTTTCTTTGTATCAACCTAATGTGTTAATTTGATTTGATTGTTTCTCTGTGATGATACATTGCATTAGTTAGGAAGCCTTCATGCGAGCTAAACAACTTTGTGTTTTAACAACAACAGAATCTAGGGCGATTATTTAGCGCTAGTACAATGCATTTAAGCCCCGGTG
>OZ026528.1:61997688-62012740 GCA_964019695.1 Loripinus fragilis | reverse complement strand
CATATAATCAAGTCCTATTCTAGAAAGTTGTTTGCTCAAGAAAGCATTACGATTTCCACAAACTTCCATTTTGTTTCATATGAACACGATGAAGGCATTTTTAATTTTTCACTTCTTGATTTGGGCTTCTTGATTATTGACTGTGAAGTATAATCATTTAGAAACGTTTACAATACTAACAATGCAGGGGAGTTTTTTCAACTAATTAACAGACATGTATCAGTTTCTAATGCATTAAAATGGAAATTTAGAATAAATGCTGTCCTGTTTAGTTGCGCAAAACTGTAGAACCAGGCAACACAATGATAAAGGTAGTGTTCTTTATATTATTGTTATATTCGTTACCAACATAAATAATATTCTTTTTTCACCAAAGCTAACATAGTATGGAGACTAAGTATTATAACAACAAGGATAGGTAACGTGGGTGCTAAATCTCAGACAGAAATCATTACGCTTTCCGCAACTTTCCATTTTGTTTCATATCAAAACGATGAAGGCATTTTTAATCTTTTACTTCTTGATTTGGACATCTGCTTGGAATATCTTACAGGGTTTTTTTAGAGTTTTAAGTTAGATATTTTTTAAAACATAGTTGTTGCAATCAACAGATGTTTATTGATGCATATATTTGATGGCTTATACAATGTGTGATGGATCTGACTATGCTACTGCGTGCTTTTTATATATTTATTGGGCTGTTGGTGGTGAAAGAAATACCTTGTAGGTGTCATTTAACATCATTTAATGCATAAAAAGAAGCAAATACATGGTAGTAGCACAGAGATTAAAGACTCATTTAAGCTTTTTGAAACACAATTTAATTATGAATAATAAATAAGTATGAAATATGCTATTTACATGATTCCTAAAATATATAGTAAATGGCATGTTATGTGTTTTATGTTCAAGTTTTTTTCCCTTTAAAGCAAACATGATTTTGTTGATGTAGTATCTCATTCATATTAAACGTTTAAAAAGACAATATATTTCCAATCTTCTTTTGAGAACTTAAATGGTAGTCAATTTATTTTCACACATTAGCTGTTTTTTGAAATCATATACACACTACATTGCGAAAAAAAAATTGTTTTTAAAAGAAGGTAACGTGTATAACAGAGCTTTCAGGTGCCTAAACTAATTGGTCTTTTTATTGCAATGCTAGTAAGCTCTATTTAATCAAAAGCGCAATCATAATGATATGTAAAAATGCTATTCAAATTTTAATAACACTTTTATAGGAGTTTCCCTATTATCTAATGGTAACGTATTATACATTGCTGTTGCATTGTAAATGCACATGTTTATAAAGAGCTAACAGACATTTAATGTTGTAATATATAATGTGGCTAAGAAAATTTTAATGTACAAAACTCTCCATAAGTCTTTTGGCAGCCCATGTTCAAGTAAACAGTGGTAATATATTTGAATTTAGTAACGTATATAACAGTTACGCAAGCGTTAATCATTTAACCTTATTGGCAGTTTGTTGCACTGAAATATTATAAGGCAGTATGCAAAAAGTAGGAAATGTGAATAATCTGGTCCAAATAAATTTTCTTTTCAGTAATGTAGCGAATAGCCAACTATGAAGCATGCATAATGATAGCTGTTGTTACCCCATGAATAAACACTTTTTGCAAGACTTAAAATTTGTGCAATATCTGTTTTCACACTTCTGAAACATCATACTAACTCAGGATAAAGTCTAAAATTCTGCTACTTTTCGGCCACCTTTTTTCAATTTTTCAATCTCTGGGTCCTCTACTTCTGATGCTATATGGATAATATAAACGCCTACCGTGGCATTACGCATTATTGCGTTGTTTTGATCCGCAAAACTTTTTTGATATTTTTCCAAAATTAGGCGCGGATGGAATGGGCCTTGCGATGAGATACAATCTGTTGAGGACTGCGGATGTGATACGAATCGTTACGGAATGAACAGACTTAGTAGATGCGGACGGGCTTTACGTGCCATCCGTAGATTTGGTTGGTTGGTTTTGTTGCTTTACGTCCCAAGTCAACAGCTATGGTCATTGCGGGACGGTCAGTTCACCTAACCACACTTTTTCCTGGGCAGGCTTGAACAAGCGGTTAACCAGTAATTCGTGCACATACTTTCGCTTGTAACTGACAACAACCCTTCTTGAATGAATCAGCGGAAGGGAGGAGAATGAATGCCATCCGTAGAGTCCGTAACTGTGTGCGTGTGACTGGAGCATAACAGGACAACTCCTTTATTTGAGCGTTAGACTGTGGATAGAAGGATTGCCAGTTCGAGTCCCACCGCCGGCGGAGTCACTGTGTTGTGTCCTTGAGCAAGACACTATATCTGCTGCTTAGTATTATTAGTTCAACCAAGGAAGACCGGTCCCATCATGACTGACAAACTGTTGACCGGGACGCAAGAATCAAAACAAGCCAACAGAAGTTTCCGTAAATTAGCCGCGACATGAGATTTCAAACAATATGGTATGTGCAACCAGCAAAGGCTCAGACCAGCCTGCGCATACGCGCAGTCTGATCAGAGCCTCTGCTAGTCGCATGCATATTCTATAAGTGTACAGCTACTAACCGAACATCTTTTGTAGTTTCTAAGCCTAAGAGAAGGCTGCACTGGCTCGTCTGAGTCTACACTTGTCAAAATGCCACAATGTTGGTACTCACATGTCGTGGGTCAAATGTTTCATAAGTTTGACAAGGTTATGTTTCAGTCAATAACGGTTAATATACCTCAAATAAGGAAAGACATGCACCTGTCAATCAGTATCAGTCTGTTACCCCCTGTATTGCGTTGACGTCAAACCGACTGAATAATAGGGCAAATGGGTACACCGATGATGTACATGGGCCAGAGAGTTGAAAAATCGAGCTTACATTGTACGTGTTTGTTTGTTTGTTTGTTAGATTTGTTGCTCTACGTCCCAAATGAACAGCTATGGTCATTGCGGGACGGTAAGTTCACCTAACCACACTTTTTCCTTGAACAAGCGGTTAAACAGTACCATACATGCCATAAACTGTGGACGGAAATCTGTTTTAAGAGATATTTGATAAAATTATTTGCGATTTTTATTAAAATCACTTTGAGCTTTTATTTTAATGTAAAAAAAACTTGTGATAAACACAATAAAGTGCATGTTGTTTATGGAAACTTCTATATAAAATGTGTTTAAGATGGTCTGAAAATTCTGTTAGATTTGAAAATCTTATGGGAATCGGCTTTCAGAAGGACCAAATTCTGTGAGATTTTATCTCACAGTGAGGTTTGGTATGCACGCAGTACATCGTGCAAATACTTGTATTTCGCTTGTAACTGACAACAGCCCTTCTTGAATGTTTCAGCGGAAGGGAGGAGAATGACAGTAGAAATTATTTCATGATCAATCTCCACGTAAGCATGGGACCGGGCCAGGATCGAACTCGCGACACCTGTATATGCAGTAAGACACGCATCTGTAGCCAGGCACGTTACCGACTGTGCTACGTGGCCCGGCACATTGTACGTGTATTGCTTCGCTTGGATTTATCTTGCTAATGAACAAAAACTTTGAACGTGCCCAAGCCCAACCTTTGTATGCTAAGGCAATACAGTAAAACCTGTGTAAAACGGACACTCTCAAAAAGATCGAAAATTGGTTTTCAAGATCAACTATCGTTTAAGGCAGGTCAAATGTATTGCATAATTCACCAATGGGAGCATTCTGCAATACTTTTGATCTTCATTAAGCTACCATGGTAAAAAACAACTCAGGAACACTATCAGACTGTCAACAGTGGCCCACTTTTATATGCAATCTTACTGGGTGATTATCAGTCTATAAGGCCCAACCATCTTTATTTGTTAAGGTTTTTATACCCCCCGCAAACTTTGTTTGTGGTGGGTATACTGTTTTCACGTTGTCCGTGCGTGTGTGCGTCCGTCCGTCCGTAACGTTTTGTTTCCTTAATATCTTGAAGAGCCATCGCTGGATTTCCATCAAACCTTGCAAACATGTTCATATATACAAGACAAATACTTGAGACAAAACAGTAAGGGCTAGGGGCCAAATCTATTAGAGTTATTTCCCTTTGTAGTTCTAAATGGCTTTTAATATAGGGTTTTATGCTTATGCTATATATTATAGGCCATACACGGGCCGATCAACTCCTACCACAGCTTGTGATTGAGCAATTTGAAACTTTGCCTATACAATGTAGACAAATAGCTATCTAAAGGCCCTGTCACACTACGACGTATAGCACCAACGTATCCCGACGTATGAAAAAATCAGCTAGTACGTTGGTATACGCTGAGTACGTTATAAATAAGTTTTAAACACGTTACGAATACGCTCAAGTACGGTGGTATGCGTTGACATACGGCCAAGAGGTCCAACATTTTGTGCATCCATAAAAAATTACAGCGTATGCGAACGTACTGCTTCTATACGTTAGGCATACGCTAGATGTACGCAGCAGGTAAGTTATGCATACGTTAAAGAGGCTAGGTCTGTAACCATGAACATTTTTCGAAAAATTTTCTTTTCTATTTAAATTATTTGTAAAAATAGAATTAAGTTATGTTTACACAATAAAAATGTTCAGTACAGCTGAAAACTGCATTGAAAAGTGAATTATCTTATAAAAACAGGTGTTTTTCTCCTGTTTGTAACTATTTACGTCCCTCCAATAATTCTAGACAGTTGATTTTTGACATAAATGCTGTTGTTTTGATAGTGATAATTTGTTAAGATTTACGAAAATGGTAAAATGTTTATCTGAATTTGAGTATTTTTACTGCATTCTTGAAAAATAGAAACTTTATTTCTTAAATTAGAAGATCAAAAGTTACAGACCATGCAGCTTTAATGTACGTTAGCAACAACGTATGCGGACGTATGAGAAATTAAGCAAGTACGTTGGCGTACACTGAACACGTTAGAGATAAGTTTTAAACACGTTACGAACACGCTACTGTACGTTGGTATACGTTGTCATACGGCGAATAGATCCCATAGTTTTGTACTTGCATAAAAAATCTTCAGCGTATGCCGACGTATTGCTTATACGTTAGGCATAAGTTAGATGTACGCAACGGGTAAGTTATGCATACGTTAAGGTACGTTAGCACCAACGTATGAAAAATCACCAAGTACGTTGGTGTACGCTGAATAAGTTAGAAACACGTTCTCAATACGTTACAAACACGCTACAGTACGTTGGTATACGCTGTCATATGAAAAAGTGGGCCCAAAATTTTGTACTGTTTTATACGTTTGACATAAGTTAGAAGTACGCTACATGTAAGTTATGCATACGTTAACGTACGTTATATGTACATTTCAGCATACGTTAGACGTTCGTTGTGCATACGTTTCAAGAACGCTAGTGATACGCTGGGCATACGCTTTTATACGCTGATACAAGTATAAGGTAAGTTACGTCGGGAATTAGTTATGAATAAGCTACACATAAGTTAGACATACGTTCTATGTTCGTTTCGCGTACGCTTTGCATAAGTTCAGAGAGAGACTTCCTTTGATTATTTTTATTAGATTTCAGCGTATGCCAGCGTACTGGATATCTATTGCATACGTCGGCATACGTTGGCTAAAACATTATAGTGTGACAGGGCCTTTAACTAATAGAAAACAAAAAGTTACCATCAAGTCCTGTGCTTCGACTATAAAGTTCATCCTTGCAGGAGTTCCCCAGGGATCAGTGCTTGGACCCCTGTTATTTCAGGTATATATCAATGATATTGCAAAGCAGTTGCTAAGTTTAACACGATTATTCGCTGACGACAGTTCTTTATTCTATGCTGCAGCACGTCTCTCAGACATAGCAGGTGTTATAAACCATGATCTCATTATGCTTTCTAATTGGGCCATACAATGGTTAGTCAAATTTAACCCTCTTAAAACTGAAGCAGTTCTTTTTACTCTTAAATATTTTGAAGCTTTTCCTCAATTGATATTTGATAACACTCCAATAAAATTTGTGGAAGAACACAAACATCTGGGCGTAACTTTCAGCCAAAACGGCCAGTGGCACACACATATTGAACAGATTGCAAATACAGCGTCGAAAATATTAGGCATAATGCGCAAACTCAAATACACTCTGAGCAGAAATGCATTAAATCAAATTTTTTCTATACCACTTATTACCCATCATAGTAGAGTATGCATCATTAGTTTGGGATGGCTACACACAACAAGACTCTAACACTCTACAAAAAATACAAAATGAAGCAGCTCGTATTGTTACTGGACTAACCAGATCGGTATTGTGAGTCAAATTTTATAACGAATGTGGATGGACTAATCCATCAGTAAGGAGACACCACCAAAAACTGCACTTTATGTATAAAGTAAATAATGGACTGGTTCCATCATATATTACTGATTTATTTCCCCCATTAGTAAGTGAAATTTCGGGGTACCCCCTCAGAAACAACAATAACTTCTCTACACCATTTACTCGAACTAATATATCACTAAGATCATGTATTCCATCAGCCAGCAGAATGTGGAACACTCTTGACGAAGGCCTCAAAAATCAGCCAACAATTTCTTCCTTTAAGAACAACCTGCAAATTACTACTTTTCCTAAACTACAAGTACCTAACTACTTCACATTTGGAAACCGATATCTATCAGTAATACATGCTCGAATAAGAAACAATTGTAGCAATCTGAATAATGATTTATTTATCAATCATCTTCGTGAAAATCCTCTCTGTAATTGGTGCAATGAAATAGAGGATAGCGAACACTACTTCTTTCATTGCAACAACAACAGAAACGAGCGTCATCAATTTTTCGAAGCTGCAAGAGACTTTCAACCACTAACTACACAATTATTGTTATACCAAAATGAAATAGTTGACAATACACTTAATTCAACATTATTTAGAGCAGTACATGATTATATAAAGAGCACCAAACGTTTTGACAATACATAAACATATTTTTCTTTTTCACTTGGAAATTTAAGTATATTTATCTCACTTTCTGCTATACCCAATCTTCCCTATGTCGGAAGAGCAGGCCTGCTCCTTAGAACTGGTGGACCCAACAACTGTGGACATTTACATGGAGTATTCGATCATTGTAATAAATGTTTCACGAGTGTGAAAAGAATACAATAGACGCATATCAGATAATTAAAGACAAGCGGTTTGGATGTCGATCCACTAGGATTGGCAATCAGATGTTTGCCTTTAAGGATCTGAATGATGCTAACCTGCACTCTAAAACGCACTCGTAGACAGTTATTTATTTATTTATTTATTTATTTATTTATTTATTTATTTATTTATTTATTCTTTATGATTTTGTATAGTTGAAGATATGATTAGTAGCCATGTTTACATGCTTTGGTTGATCTGTATATGTAGGGGGAGGGTCGTAACTAATGTTGCGAGAACTTGTGACCCAACTCCATTGCTGTAATTTGTGGCAATAAAATATGTATAAACTAAACACAGCTTGTGATGGAGCAATTTGATAATTTGCCTATACAATGTAGACACATTGAACATATGTATGAAGGAGTTTGGTTCAGAAAAAAATAATTTTTGACAAAATGACAGCAGTGAGAACTTAGACAATTTTTCCCTAATAAGGTGTTTGTATATGCATAGATGGTGCCTTCATGGGCCGATCAACTCCTACCACAGCTTTTGATGGAGCAGTTTGATACTTTGCCTATACTATGTAGACACATTGAACATATGCATGAAGGAGTTTGCTTCAGAAAAAATAATTTTTGTCAAAATTACAGCAGTGAGAACTTAGACAATTTTTCCCTAATAAGGTCTTTGTATATGCATAGATGGTGCCTTCATGGGCCGATCAACTCCTACTACAGCTTTTGATGCAACAATTTGATACTTTGTCTATACAATGAAGACTCATTAAACATATGCATGAAGGAGTATGGTTCAGAAAAAATTCTTTTTGACAAAAATGACAGCAGTGAGAACTTAGACAATTTTTACCTATTAAGGTGTTTGTATATGCATAGATGGTGCCTTTATGGGCCGAATAACTCCTACCACAGCTTTTGATGGAGCAATTTGATACTTTGCCTATACAATGTAGACACATTGAACATATGCATGAAGGAGTTTGGTTCAGAAAAAATAATTTTTGACAAAATGACAGCTGTGAGAAATTAGACAATTTTAACCTAATAAGGTTTTTGTATATGCATAGATGGTGCCTTCTTGGGCCGATCAACTCCTACCACAGCTTTTAATGGAGCAATTTGATACTTGGCCTATACAATATAGACACATTATACATATGCATGAAGGAGTCTGGATGGTTTTATTGTACAAAACGACAGCTGTGAGAACTTAGACAATTATTCCCTTATATGGCTTTTGTATATGCATGGATAGTGCCTTTATGGGCCGATTAACTCCTACCACAGCTTTTGATAGAGCAATTTGATACTTTGCCAATACAATGTTGATACATTGAACATATGCATGAAGGATTTTATCATTTTTGTTTGCACAGATTCTACTAAAATCTTCTTTTCAAAACTGAGGTCTGCTGGTTTGAACTATAACTTGCCAAGTTTTTTTACTGACTCTTACTGTGCGGGGGGGGGGGGGGGGTATCTAATAAGCATTGCTTATTGACCTTTTCACATTTTTGACAAAATTACAGCTGTGCGAACTTAGACAATTTTTCCCTAATAGGGCTTTTTTATATGCATTGATGGTGCCCTAATGGGCCGATCAACTTCTACCACAGCTTTTGATGGAACAATTTGATACTTTGCCTATACAATGTAGGCACATTGAATATATGCATGAAGGAGTTTGGTGCAGAAATTTTTTTTTTTGACAAAATGACAGCTGTGAGAACTTAGACAATCATTCCCTTATATCGCTTTTGTATATGCATTGATAGTGCCTTCATGGGCCGATCAACTCCTACCACAGCTTTTGATGGAGCAATTCGATACTTTGCCTTTACAATGTGGACAAATTGAACATATGCATGAAGGAGTTTGGTTTGGAAAAAAAATTATGTTTCCACAGATTCTACTGAAATCTTCTTTTCAAAACTAAGGTCTGCTGGTTTGAACTATAACATGCCAAGTTTTTTCACTGACTCTTACTGTGCGGGGGGTATCTAATAAGCATTGCTTATTGACTTTTTCATTATTATCGTTTTCAGCGCAGTTTCAGTAAATTCATGACAGCCAGTTACCATTGTGTTCTGTTCATTCGTCCGTGTGTCCTTTCTACTCGTTTCTTGTGATTGTATCTTCTAAAAATTTGGACGCAGCAACTCCAAACTTTGGAGGTGCTTAGGTCACATGATGTAGAGGGTACAGGGCAATGCTCCGTGTGACCTTGACCCCAAGGTCAAATATAAACGTATTTTCTTGTTAAATTATTCATGCGTCTCCTCCTAAACAATTTGACGAAGCAATTTCAAAGATTTCAGATGAGGGTACTCCCAAAGGTCAAAAATGTATTATCTTGTAAAATTATGAATGCGTCACCTTCTATTTAAACCATTTGACGTAGCAATTTCAAACCTTTCAGATGAGGGCACTTAGCAGCATTTCAAGTGACCTTGGCAGCCAAAGGCTACAAAGCTGGTATTTGCGATGGTGTATACCATCCACTTCAGCCTGAAAGTGTCTTTGAAAGATGTTTACAGTGAACTCTTTATAGCGTCTTTCTTTATAACAGCGAAATTCTTCAAAACCTTAATTGTATTTTCACAAATGTACCAGTGTAGCTTAAAACTGAATTTGAATTCGTTGCAACAGAAATTCAGTTTAACGTCAAATTATTTGGGGACAGTGTCGTTGTAAAGAGGGTGACTGTATATCCACACCATGAGGCTTCTTTTGTAGTCTTCTGAACAGGATCTACAGTTTACATTCCAGCGATAGAGCCATATTTATCATGGATTTAAACCACTGGGTTTTCTAGAGTTGTGGAAATTTGGTTGTTCGATCATAAGAGTTGTTTACCTCATTACGTTGGCGAGAGTGGAATTGTTCTGAATTGGTGGTGTAGTACTCTGTTATATCAACAGCAGTATCTAGGGCAAAGATTTGGCCTGTCAATATGTTTAACCATTTCCTTCATGAATATTCATGCTAGGCTCCACCCACAATGAATACTTATATAAATAACCCATGCGCCGATCTAGAGGGGATGAGGGAGGCAGGGTGTCCTGACACCCCCACCCCCTGAAAAAACCCAAATCTATAGGGTTTCTTCGCAATACTCGTCGGGATCCCTTGAAGAATCACAAAGGTATACCAAGCCAGCATTCAATGTTGGGCCATCATCTGACAAGAGCTGCCTGATCTGAGTCTGGTCTGTTTGCCGTTTAAGCGTTAAAAGGCGTCTCTATGAGGTAAAGGTTAAGTCCCTAAGTGACCTCAGCTAGCAGTGGCTCTATTGTTGTTAATTCATTGTTTACTGTTGCTCCCATTGTTTGTGGGGCATTTTGTGGTTGGTCTCTGTTCTGTAATGAAGTAGTTGGTATCCTTTTAAGTTTCGTGATCATCGTTGAGGAAAAGAGAGCTGGTTGCTTTACTTTAATTGTGTTCTTGCAGTTTTTGTGGTTGTTAATGTTCTGCAAGGGCGGATGAAAGGGGGTTCATATGTGTAAAGGTGTGCTAATTTTATCTAATTTTTCTTAAATATCCCATGAAAATGAAATAATTTGGTCTCACTGAGACCAAATTATTTCATTTTCATAGAATGTTTAAACATGGGGGTGGGGAGGGGGTTCAAGCAAACTCCCTCTGGATCTGGCACTGTTCTGTGTATCTTCCTAGCGGTGCTGTGGGTCGGTCTGTGACTGTGGCATGTCCTGGTCATACTCGCTTTCTATTTGATACACCACAAGACAATAAGTTCCTGAAGCGATCTCGTAAAGTATATCTCCTTAGTACAAGAGTAAACTATGAGGCCCTCCCAGGGGTTTTGTGGAACAGGGAAAATGGCATTTATATCAGGGAAACAGGGGGACAAAGGCCAAAATTATGAGGGGAACTGGGGAACAAAGATAATATTGGGGAACATGGAACATAAGATTTTTTTCTTCAATTTTTTGGGGAAAAAGCCAGTTTACTTCAAGGGAATAAGGGGACAGGTACCCCACCTGGGAGGGCCTCAACTATGTCAAGGTAATTCTAGGATCAACATCTGAACGAATTTTCAGTTCCACTGTTACATACCATGACACAAGGTACATGTACTTGGTCCTTTTGTCCGAGAAGATTTTTGAATTATTTCAACCTTGGCTTAATTAAAGTTTGACCCTGGCCTTCAATGCTTATCTAGTTATTGCCTAACTAGCTTTACCATTTCTAGTAAGGACAATGACTGTGGCTTTATTTTTTTAACTTTTCTTCAAAATAAGATTTTTCCCATTTAAATACATTAGGAAACATATTTGACCTTGCCCTAAAGTTGGTCATGGTCAACCTAAGGTCATTATTTGAATATTACTGTATTAGGCCCATATTCCTAAAACTACATACCAAAGCCCGAGGTCATCAACCTTCTGGTTCTGGAGAAGAGTTTAAACACATATGAGACTGCTGGCCATCTTGGAAATGTGACCAAGCCCCGAGGTTATAAAACTTTTTTCATGCTCAACTCAGCTGAGCACGAAATTTATCCTGCTCATAAATGTTAAAATGCAAACAATTGTTGGCATTTTAACATTCATTAGCATGATAAATACAACATCTGAGAGACTTAAAGCAAGAAACTTCTTTATTTACCGGTATTTTAGTTTTTATGAGCAGTTGAAATTTCGTGCTCAGTTCAGTTGAGCATGAAAAAAGTTTTATAGCCTCTGGGCCAGGACCATTTGAATAAACCTTTGTTCCAGCATCATAAGCAGTCCCCATACCAAATTTGAGTTTGATTGGCCCTGCAGCATCAGGCAAGAAGAGGTTTGGAAATGTTGATGGACAAACAGAAGAACACCAGTGTCATTGTATACTTAACCACACTTCTAACGCAAAATCAAACTGAACATTGAATATAACATATACTTTGGTTCATCCATTGTAATGCAATTTTATCAAAAAATAAAACACATATTTATGAAAATGAAAGAAGAACTTCATCAGTCAATCACTCCCTTTTAATCATAACCTGATTGGGTGAAAGTCTGCAATAATCCCTGAATGGTACAAAATGATTACGGCAAGACCTTGTATATCAATTAAAGTTACATTCCTGAAACATTTTGCATTGGTAGTGTGGTTCAGTATATTATTAGCTCACCCATCAGCCTTTGGTTTACGTAAGCTATAAAATCTCTACAAAAGCATGTGGCCAGACAACGGTTTACAGAAACTGCTACTTATTTGGAATACAAACAAACAAACAACATATCAATATTTTGATAAATGCAATTTTAACAGCTATAGATATTTACATAACAGTGTACAAAATTACATAATCTACATAATTTAAATTCAAAATTTTCATGAAAATTTAAATTTTGCAAATAGCATCACAAGACATATTTGCGACATTAAAAAGTTGTGACTGGAGTTTGATTTACCTACATCAGTAAACGGCAGAGTATTTATTCCATTTCGTGAGGGTTCTATTCTAGCCAAACTTCGCGGATATTCGTGAAGTTCCGCGGAAATAAAACGCTCGCAAAAAATTCTGAATTTACTGGTTATGTACCCTAATCTTTTATTTGACAAATACCCATGAGCAGATACTGTGACAAATAGTGTAGACCCTGTCCAGATGTGATGCTGCAAAATACAGTGATCTGACCAGAGGCTGAATTATTTGCAAAGCTAAAAAACTTTTTAGAGACAGTAACACAACATAGAGCTAGGCTGTTTTGCCTTCTTTTAAACCCCCAAAATAAAAATTGCTTTTCCCCTATATATGAGAAACCCTGTCTTCTAGAGTTTGTGAACAACACAGGCGCAGACCAGCCTGCGCATCCGTGCAGTCTGATCGGCGCCTTTGTAATTCGCTTTTTGGATAGTACCGCATGTAAACTTCCTACAGGTGAAAGTTCCAATTTTCTAGCTGGTCTCTGTAGCTGAGGATACTGGTTTGGAACTCGCTTTGTCGGAAACCCTGAAGACAGGTTTTTTCGCGTTGATTGTTTTATTTGTTTTATTAGAACATTTGCCTAAGTATAAAAGTCTTGTCTTTATTTGACTTTTACTGTTGCTATGGTAACAAAAGATGGCCTAGGAAAAACATCAACAAGAGGGTCAAGATGACCCTTAATCGCTCACATGATAGTTGCATATGGAAAATTGGCCATACCCCCAGGTGGACATGATTATTAACGAATCAAATTTGTTTTAGCTATTTTGGTAGAAGGTCATTCAGCAATCATTTTTACCAAATTAATTGAATTCTGACCACCAGTTTCAGAGGAGTTCTTCAAAGTTTTTGTTACAGCGATAAGCTACACACACTGGCCGCCACGTTTTTTGACGGATCAAATTTCTTTTAGCTTATTTGTATAGAGTCACCTAAGGACCATTCCTGTGAAGTTTGGTTAAAATTGACCCACTGGTATAGAAGGAGTTGTCGTTTAAAGGAAATTGTTGATTGCTATCACACAACGACGGACAACGGATATCAACTGATCCCAATAGCTCACTTTGAGCAATTTGTGCTCATGTGAGCTAAAAATAGGAAATTAGTCATTCTGGAACAAATATTAGACTTGACAGAGAAATTAACATTAAGTACAAGCAAATACCAAAAAGACATTTTAACAGATGATAAGTATTACTATGCAACACACCATATTTAAAGATATTTTTTTAGGTGGGGTTGGGGGTTATAAAGCTCTGCTGATATCTATTTTTTAACTCTTTGCATGCTAGCCACAAATTTTGTTGTCTACAGATAACCTTTGCAAACAGTTTGGATCCAAATCAGGACTGACAATATGTAAGAGACAGACTAAACCTAACATTCTCCTAAACCCAAATCCTGAACACATTCTATTGAACACTTGACTCACGAAAAGAATTTTATACTTGTGGAAAAGTCGACAGCTGTCAATCAATGATCCTTACAGCTTGTCCTAAATCTCAGGTAAGTTCACCAAACTATAGGTTAACCCATATAAGCTGAATGGACTTTCCTACCCTTATCAGTAGGCCATGTCCATTTCAAATTTTAGGGGAGTTGGGTGGTATTTTTTTTTTCTCAACCTTTTATAAAATATTCTGTAATCAAACACTGAAGACTGTGATCAAACGCCGCATCGGGCCGCGTCTGACCTGGGTCTGCACTATTTTCCTATATCCCTTAAGAAGGATGCTATGCTTATAAAACTTTTTGTGGCTTTTCCATGGGTAGTTACCAGTATTGGGCCAGAGAATTTATGGTTTTGTGTGTGTTTTTTATGACGGGAGCACCCGAAAGTTTTACCGAAAGTATTTCTGAAGAAGCCAGGGATCGAACCTGCCATCCCTGGTTTACAAGGCAACGCACTTATCAACTACACCACAGCGGTAGGCTTATATGGGTTAAAAAGCTAACGTTATCGGTGGGTTCTATGTTCTAGTTTTATCTACAAACATATACAAAAAGTGTCTAATTTTGCTATGGTCTATTGTCACAGGCTATAATTCCTAGATAAATTTGTATTTTTCTCCGATGACCCTTTTTGCCTCAGCAAACAGTGAAGCAGCATTTCATTTGGGTCTTCATTCTTCGCCAAAGTACAGTAAAACCCCTGTAAAATGGCCACTCAAAAATAGACAAAACAAAAGATCTTAAGGACAAATGGTAGCTTAATGAAGGTCAAAAGTATTGCAGAATGCTCACCTTGAAGCATTCTGCAATACTTTTGACCTGCATTAAGTGGTAATTGGTCTTGAAAACCAATTTTCAGTCTTTTTGAGAGTGACTGTTTTACACAGGTTTTACTGTGCTCATTTAGGATCACCACTATACAAACAAAAGGATTCAACGGTAAATACAAAGTAAGTTTTTCATACATAGATTATTAGAATGCAAGTTGATGAAATATTTCTTTTTAGGAAGAACATGGAA
>OZ026528.1:61932188-61997665 GCA_964019695.1 Loripinus fragilis | reverse complement strand
TATTACGATGGCCCAAATGGCTCACTTTTTCATTTCAGTGACAATTCACAATTCTGAATTCTGAATTCCGTATTCTGAATTCTGAATTCCGAATTCCGAATTCCGAATTCTGAATTCTGAATTTTGAATAAACTTGATAGACGCTTTCATTTACTATTTCATATACTCACGTAAAACGCCAGACAGAGTGAGTACACCATACCCTCCAGAGGATTGTACTTAAGGGTTTATTCAGTAGAAAAGGGGGTACTTTGTGAAGTAGAAGTTCCTGTGTGGAGTTCGGGGTACTCCCTTTTGCAAATAGAATAACGCATAATCCATAGAGTACCTCCTGCGCATGCGCTTAAAAAGCCCTACTGAAGTAGGCACCTTTCTTCTAGCGGGTACTCCATACCTTACAGAGTACCATATGGGGAATAGGTGTTACCTGTAGAGTGGGGGTTCTCTGTAGATACGCCATGGGGGTTGAGGAACTCTGTACAGTAGAGGTTCTTCCTAGAGTAGGAGGCACGCATGGGTGTTTATTGGTTACTAGTACACCCTAGTCTAGAATGGTAATCTGTGCAGTAAGGGTTATTATGTACATTAGAGTTACACTGTAAGACAGGGCCTGTATACCATTTGAGGTAACTTTTGAATGTCAATAATAATTCACAATTCTGAATTCTGAATTCCGAATTCTGAATTCCGAATTCCGAATTCTGAATTCTGAATTCCGAATTCTGAATTCCGAATTCTGAATTCTGAATTCCGAATTCTGAATTCTGAATTTTGAATTAACTTGATAGACGCTTTCATTTACTATATCATACACTTGTGTAAAGCGCCAGACAGACTGAGTTCAAAATGGCCGTGCAGATTTGATCTTTGGAAAGGGGATAATAACATCTGTCCCCCCATGGTGTTATAAATAGACGTTATAAATAGACATCCCCCCCCCCAAAAAAAAACAAACAAAAAAAAAAAAAACATGTCTATTAAGAGCGCTTAAAGACATATGCGGCTATTTCCAATGCGCACCTTTTCCGCGTCTGCAAACGGGGAAAGTTGTCTGGGTCCTGTCTTTCGACCCTTAACGGATTCGGATCAATACAGCTTCCGATATTCTTATGTCATATCGGTGTTCCGACATTTTCTACACAAAATAACTAATTAAAGTGTGTTCGAAATATCTATTGACATCTTTTCAGAACTGATCGTCTCAGCACTAAAGACAGATAAATGTAGTTCAGTCGAAATCAAACGACGTACACAATAACCCTGGTTACGAATACGATAGTGGCCGAGTCTATACTATTTGTATGGATATTTAGTGCGGCGCACGACCTGACCTCGTGTCCTAGTGGTTAGCGCGCCTGGCTACAAAGCCAGAGAACCAGGATCGATTCCCAGATGCGCACATATTTTCAGTGTGTTTTTTTCTTTCTTTTTTAACATTTTAATGCTAAATTACTTCATATACTAATAAAATGGCATCATCAAAACGACCGAAATGGTCATTCCCGAACTTTTTATATTGAATTACGCATGAAACCTATGGGGGTGGGGTTAAATTTGGCCCTCTAGAAAGAGAATTAGTTCGGTGACCCCAGATTTTTATTCTTTTTTCTGAAAGGTATTATAATAGTCCATGAATTCAAAATAAATTTTCAAGATTTTCAATGTCAGATTTTTTAATACATGATTTATTCTAAAAACAAATTTCATTTTTCGACGAATTGCCAAAATATATCATGCAGTATCTTGTCACAGCATGGGGTAACAAGTAAACATGCACATTTTCTTAAAAGTTTGAGGTCATGGGCAGTAATTTAAGTTAAAAGAAAGAAGCTGGGTGAAGATTACAACCGTTTTAGCTCGATAATTAGGACTAGTATTATTATTTTATATTTCTAGAAAATTGGTCAAATGCTGTAAACTTCAATATGAGATTCTGAAAAAATAAGCACGGTGACATATCCTTTTTATTTCATAAATGGATAGCCCATGCATAAAACAAACGGTATGCAAAGTATTTAAAATATTTCAATGTGGGAAGTATTTAGTAGCATATGTCCTTAACAAGATACATCTTTTAAAAGAAATAATAGGTCATGAAGAGATCTTATAACGGAGATGGATGTTTAATGTAAATGGTCGCACATATTTACCTACAATTTAAAATTGCCCCAAACCCCCAATCGTCCACTTAGACTCAGATCAGCCTGCGCAGTTGTAAATGTATCAACGTACTTGCTATTTCCTTTATGAAGATGACAAACACAATCACTAGTTTCTTTAACTATGTGAGACGACATTATATCATACAAAGCTAGCCTGCAGACATGTCCAAATGCCCGTAATAGAAAGAAAGCAACTATATGGGCATTAACATATGAATATGTTCTAATCATTGTCATGAGACGGTCAGCACTGAGGTAACTAACAGAGCATGTTGAATACCCTAGGGATTAATAAACATGCTCTATTCGTAGTCATGAGATGATGACAACTGACGGAGCATGTTTCATACCTTAAGTGGGTATCAACATGCTCTGACCTTTCTCATGAGATGATGACAATAAACGGAGCATCTTTGATACCTGAGGGATTAATAACCATGCTCTGTCCGTTGTCTCGAGACGATGACAACTAATGGAGCATGTTTCTTACCTCAGGGATATATAACCAGCTTCTGACTGGTGTCTTGGGACGATGACAACTAAAGGAGCATGTTTCTTACCTGAGGAATACATAACCATGCTCTGACCGTTGTCATGAAACGATGACATCTGACGGAGCATGAATCGTACCTTAGAGATATATTACCATGCTCTGACCATTGTCTTGAGACTATGACAACTGACGGAGCATGTTTCATACATGAATGATATATTACCATACTCTGACCGTTGTCATTAGACGATGACATCTGACGGAGCAAGTTTCATACATGAGGGGGATATCACCATGTTCTGACCGTTGTCATAAGACGATGGCAAATGACGAAGCATGATTTATAACTTAGAGATATATTACCATACCCTGACCGTTGCCATGAGACGATGACGACTGACAGAGCATGTTTCATACCTTAGGGATGAATAACCATGCTCTGTCAGTTGTCATGAGACGAAGACAACTGTCGGGCTAGGTTTCATACTAGATGTATGATATACTCTCATGCTCTGACCAATGTCATGAGACGATGACAACTGACAGAGCATGATTCATACCTTAGGGATAAATGTCCATGCTCTGACCGTTGTCATGAGACGATGACAACTGACGGAGCATTATTTCCTAAGGTGTAAAACCTGCTCTGTCAGTTGTCATATCCTCATGACAACGGTCAGAGCATGATTATTCAACCTTAGGTATGAAACATGCTCCGTCAGTTGACATCGTCTCATGACAACGGTCAGAACATGGTAATATATCACTAAGGTATGATTCATGCTCCGTCAGTTGCCATTGTCTCATGAGAAGGTCAGAACATGGTAATATATCATTCAGGTATGAAAGATGCTCCACCAGTTGTCATCGCCTCATGACAACGGTCTGGGTATGATGATACCCCCTCAATTATGAGTCATACTCTGTCAGTTGCAACAGTCAGAGCATGGTTACTCATCTCTAAGGTTTGAAACATGCTCCATCAGTTGTCATCGCCTCATGACAACGGGCAGAGCAGGGTAATATATCCCTAAGGTATGAAACATGCTCCGTCAGTTGTCATCGTCCATGACAATGTTCAGAGCATGGTTATTCATTCCTAAGTTATGAAACATGCGCTGTCAGTTGTCATCGTCACATGACAACTGTCAGCGCATGGTAGTATATACCTAAGGTATGAATCATGCTCCGTCAGTTGTCATCGTCTCATGACAACGGTCACATCATGGTAATATATCATTTATCTATGAAACATGCTCCGTCAGTTGTCATCGTCACATGATAACGTACAGAGCATTGCTAATCATCCTTACTGTACAAAACATGCTCTATCAGTTGCCATCGTCTCAGATCAACGGTCAGAGCATAGTAATGTATGCCTCAAGTATGAGTCATGCTCCGTCAGTTGCCACCGTCTCATGCCAACGGTCAGAGCATGGAAATGTACTCCTCAGGTAAGAAACATGCTCCATCAGTTTTCATCGTCTCGCGACAACGGTCAGAGCAAGATCACGTATTACTCGGGTATGAAACATGCTCCGCCATTTGACATCGTCTCATGACAACGGTCAGGGCATTGTAATATATCCCTCAAGTATGAAACATGCTCTGTCTGTTGTCATCGTCTAATGTTAACGGACAGAGCATGGTTATTCATCCCTAAGGTATGAAACATGCTTTGTTGGTTGTCATCTCATGACAAAGGTCAGAGCATGTTGATACCCCCTTAAGGTATGAAACATGCTCCGTCAGTTGTCATCATCTCATGACAACGGACGGAGCATGTTTATTAATCCCTAGGGTATGAAACATGCCCCGTCAGTTGGCTCAGTGCTGACCGTCTCATGACAATGATTAGAACATATTGATATGTTAATGCCCATATAGTTGATTTCTTTCTATAACGGGCATTTGGACATGTTTGCAGGCTAGCCTTGTATGATATAAGATCGTCTCACATAGTTAAAGAAACTAGTGCTTGTGTTTGTCATCTTCATAAAGGAAATAGCAAGTACGCTGTTACATTTACAACTGCGCAGGCTGATCTGAGTCTAAGTGGAGGATTGGGGGTTTGGGGCAATTTTAAATTGTAGGAAATTATGTGCGACCATTTACATTAAACAACCATCCCCATTATAGGATCTCTTCATGACCTTTTATTTTTTTTAAAATATGTATCTTGTTAAGGGCTCTTAATAGACATTTTTTTTTTTGGGGGGGGGGGGGGTCTCTATTTATAACGTCTATTTATAACACCATGCGGGGACAGATGCTATTATCCCCTTCCCAAATATCAAATCTGCACGGCCATTTTGAACTCAGTCCGTCTGGCGCTTTACACAAGTTTATGATATAGTAAATGAAAGCGTCTATCAAGTTTATTCAAAATTCAGAATTCAGAATTCGTAATTCAGAATTCAGAATTCGGAATTCAGAATTCGGAATTCAGAATTCAGAATTCGGAATTCAGAATTCGTAATTCAGAATTCAGAATTCAGAATTGTGAATTATTATTGACATTCAAAAGTTACCCCCAATGGTATATTGGCCCTATCTTACAGTGTAACTCTTATGTACATAATAACCATTACTGCACAGATTACCATTCTAGACTAGGGTGCACTAGTAACCAATAAACACCCCTGCGTGCCTCCTACTCTAGGAAGAGCCTCTACTCTACAGAGTACCTCAAACCCAATGGAGTATCTACAGAGAACACCCACTCTACAGGTAACACATATTCCCCATAGCGTACTCTGTCAGGTAGGTAGTACCCGCTAGAAGAAAGGTGCTTACTTCAGTAGGGCTAAAGCGCTTGCGCATGAGGTACTCTATGGATTATGCATTATTCTTTGTGCAAAAGGGAGTACCCCGAACTCCACACAGGAACTTCTACTTCACAAAGTACCCCCTATTCTACTGAATAAACCCTTAAGTACAATCCTCTGGGGGGGGGGGGGGGGGGTAGGATGTACTCACTCTGTCTGGCATTTTACACAAGTGTATGATATAGTAAATGAAAGCGTCTATCAAGTTTATTCAAAATTCAGAATTCTGAATTCAGAATTCAGAATTCAGAATTCAGAATTGTGAATTGTCACTGAAATGAAAAAGTGGGCCATTTGGGCCATCGTAGAATATGACTTCATCGACAAACGGTATAAAATGTTAAGTGACGCTCTCTAAAAGCTCCCGTAACCTGAAGAGCGTTTGTACTATCAATTAGATTCATAGAACAATCTTGCGATCTACACTTATGAAAACCAAAGCTATACATCCTTACTTGTGTTTCTGAGATTAGATTTTGGAACGCGTTTACAGCAAGCTTGGCGATGGCTACGGATGGGTTACAGCCCAGAGTGTTTCCTATGTCCATGTCTGAGTTGTAAATGCTGTGACACTCTTTATAACCCAGCCATTCCCGATAAGTTTCACCACAACCCGTTGGTCTTCTGTGGAAGCCCTCACAAAGATTTTGGTAGTCATAACACCAGTTGGAACTCCTACTGAGACCATCCGCTGGTACCCGGACCTCGAGCAACAGGAAACCATATCCATTTGATGTTATGTTCTTTGATCGTGACACTTGAAAAGCGTGGCGATCTGGAAAAATACAAAATTAATCAAAGATAAAAACAACGTGCAAATCACACCGTGAGCCATACACGCACATCTAAAAGCCCATAAGACGTATAGCATCAACAGTGATATATACACCTATTTTGACACGTTTGTTTTCTAATTTGCTGTTGTTTTATTTTGTTAATTATTGTATTGTTTGATTGTCTGTTGCTTGTTTTTCGTGTGTTTTATATTTGTTTGTTGTTGTTGTTTTTTACGGTGTGTGTGTGTGTGGGGGGGGGGGGGGTGGGGGTGGGGATAGGGGGCATTATCACAAAATAATGCTTATAGTTATAGTACGATTTATTGTTTCAACAAAACATAATACACTGCGAGTGTCTGTTGGAATAATAGTTATACTCCGAACAAATTCGTAGGCATAAAGTTCACACCAATAAACCACCGTGGGGAGGGGATGGGGGTACTCTGATATTTCCATATAAGTGTTTTGTTTTAAGATAAATAAATATATAAAGATTTTGGGGTATTTTTGGGGGTCATTACAAAATTAGGCTAGTTTTATGGGTCATTTCTATGCATTTTAGGGTCTTTTCCTAAGGTCATGCATTGGTACAGAATGGGGATATCTTTTTGGGTTGCTAAACTTTCAAATATTTGTTTCGGGTGCTTGGTATTCCTGATATTTTTATGGGTGAACAGTATTTGCTGGGTCCAAGCCTACCTATGAAGAAAAATGAGAGTATCCCCCTGGGCAAAACGCACTTCTTGGTTTTGGACTTCTAGCGGAAATGCTCTATAAAACGCTTTAACCATCAGGAATTTAAGCTCTAAGTATTAGTGGGGCAATCGTAAAGCTATAAGATATTTGAGCCAGTGCATGAGATTTCCAACAATGTTGTATGTGCGACCAGCAAAGCCTCAGATCAGCCTGCGCATACGCGCAGTCTGATCAGAGCCTTTGCTAGTCGCTTGAGTATTCTATGATTGTTAAGCTACTGGCTGAACATCATTTGGAGTTTCTAAGCTTAAAAGGAGGCTGCAGAAGCTCGTCCGAGTCTACACTTGTCAAAATGTCAAATTGTTGGAAATCTCATGCACAGGCTCATTTTATATCTTACGCATGGATGGGTGTGAAAATACCGGCTATCACCATGAGCGTAGCTACCATATACGCAAATACGCATTTGCGTACACATATGAACCGAAACTATGGGATTATTCGATTCCAGTTCTGAAGGTTTGTAGATGATACGCATAAAAAGGTGTGTGGAAAAGCAATGCTAATGTTTCTAATTCAAAATTTGGAAGGGGTTACAGTCAAATCTCAGTTATCCGAACGTCGATTATCCGAAACCGATTATTCGAAGACGATGGACGGTCCCGACTTTTTTCACTATTATCTATTGCAATAAAACTACCTATTATTCGAATTTCGATTATCCGAAAAATCCAATTTTTCAAAGTGATTCGTCGGAAATGCTATTAAATTACCCTTCAAGATTCGAAGTCCAAATGTCACGCATGGTGATCATGATTCCTTTGTATGGTCGAGTCCGATTTACACACCTGAGTGATTTAGAAAAGAAAGTTGAGACATGTAATTGACACCGGATTACCGCTCACTATTACGTGATCTACATCTATATGGTACACGCTGCCGTCACACTTGACTGTCATAGCGCGGAGAACCGTTAAGTGATTAAACGGTGTCTTTTATTAGGGTCATCATTGCGATGTTTTTTTTTTGATGTTTTTTAAATGTCGGAATATTGATTATTGGTAGCTAAAATTGATTTTTAATTTGATCGTGTCTTTCTTGACCACTGTTTACAATAAGCGAACAGACCAAGCGCACCAACAGGTTACAACAAAAATAACAATTTCGATAATAGACGAATATCACGGGTGCTCAAAAGAAATGTCTCAGCGAAACACTTCTTATGAATGTCTAAAACACAATTTTTCGATTGAGGGAAAACAACCAAAACCTAGGTTCTCATCGCGACGGTTCTTTTAAACACCTAAATCGTATGTTTTTGCTGAAATAAACGAAAAGTGCAAGCCAAAAAGCACACAACGTCGGGCCACCAACGGCCTGCCGGCGATATGCCATCTCAATGGCCTATCACTGGTGGGCCGTTGATGGCCCGACGTTGTGTGCTAGCTGGGATGTATATACATGTATTATGGCTTTATCTGCTCTAAGACCCCCTTTAAGGGTTTTAAATTTAGCACGCATTAACGAGGGGAACGAGGTCCTGATTCATATAAGATTTAGTATTGTCCACCGTTACCAAGAATGTGTTTAACATGGCAAATAACGCAGACTCTGATGAGATGCCGCGTTTTGCGGCGTCTCATTTGGGTCTATGCTATTTGTAAAAGCTCCCTTTTGGAATGTGTTGCATAAATGCATTAACCACGTCCACACAATTGCGTACATTGAATTTTAGACAAGCTGCGCCCCTGATCACCACAGGAAGACTTTCACCAAAAATCTGGGGAAACACTGTTTTTGTCTCTCTGTGCATAACGTACACAATGTGATTTTTCAATGAAAATTGTGAACATATATGAGCGCTTCGTTACGTTATTATTCTTAGAAATGTCAATTAGCCTGTATAAAAGTAACCTGGAAAAATATCTTTACAGTAATCTTTATATTCACTATAATAGCGTTCATTTATTTTGGAAAAATATGTTCTTTAAAGGGTATCTTTTGGAAGCAAAGGCTGCAGCATAGAACTGAAACTAGAGTGTAAATATTTCCTGGGCCAGACTAGCTAGTCTTGGCGATTTAGTCTTCTTCAGTGACCCTCAAATAGTTTCAAAGTTTCACAATGAAACCCATGATCCCAAAGGACAAGAAAATAAAATATACACTATAGTGAAGGGCAGGGAGACGTTCTACCGCCGCCACACAGTCCCAGTCACCAGCTGTAGTGAAGTCAAATATGTTCTTAAAAGGGTATCCTTTGGAAGCATAGACTGTACCATAGAACTGAAACTAGAGTGTGCATATTTCCTGGGCTAGAATAGCTAGTTTCTGCCATTTGGGCTTCATCAGTGACCCTCTAATAGTTTCAAAGTTCCACAATGAAACCCATGATCCCAAATGACAAGAAAATAAAATCTACACTATAGTGAAGGGCAGGGAGACGTTCTACCGCCGCCACATAGTCCCAGTCACCAGCTGTAGTGAAGTCAAATATGTTCTTAAAAGGGTATCCTTTGGAAGCAAAGATTGCACCATAGAACTGAAAATAGAGTGTGCATATTTCCTGGGCCAGACTAGATGGTTTCTGCCATTTAGGCTTCATCAGTGACCCTCTAATAGTTTCATAGTTCCGCAATGAAACCCAGGATACCAAAGGACAAGAAAATAAAATCTACACTATAGTGAAGGGCAGGAAGACGTTCTACCGCCGCCACACAGTCCCAGTCACTAGCTGTAGTGAAGTCAAATATGTTCTGAAAAGGGTATCCTTTGAAAGCAAAGACTGCACCATAGAACTGAAACTAGAGTGTAAATATTTCCTGGGCCAGACTAGCTAGTTTCTGCCATTTAGGCTTCATCAGTGACCCTCTAATAGTTTCAAAGTTCCACAATGAAACCCATGATCCCAAAAGACAAGAAAATAAAATCTACTCTATAGTGGAGGACAGGGAGACGTTCTACCGCCGCCGCACAGTCCCAGTCTCCAGCTGTAGTGAAGTCAAATATGTTCTTAAAAGGGTAAGTTTTCAATTTTCTACAAAACAGTGACATAGATTTTAAGTTAACGATTGGGAATATGTATCAATATTTCTATAGTACATTGTTTGCAAGAAAATAGCCCAAACCATATATTTTTATCATTTACTTTTTCTTTTCAGATATCAATAACTCTCAAGTGTTCAACAAATAAAAAAAATGAGAAAATGTATGACCGTAAAAGATCGCCCATTCCACTACTGTATCTAGTTGTGCATCACTAAGACCAGAGCGTTAACTCATAAGTAAGGCTAAATGGAAAGATTTATGCTCCGTGTTTTTGTTGAACACTTATTATTCCATATACCAGTTATATAAATTACTCCACAATTCCAGAAACATGTAAATAGGACGAATAGTGCATAGGTGATGCAAGGTTCCCAGCGAACATTTTAGGGTAAAAGCAAACATTGTAGCATGCTGTTTCTTAAATGCACCTTTTTGTTAGCTCACCTGTGCCATAGGCTCAAGGTGTGCTATTGTGATCCTATGATGTCCGTCGTCCGTCCGTCCGCCCGTGCGTCCATCAGCACTGTTTTTAAACAACATCTCCTCCTAAACCACTAAGTAGAATTGCACTAAACTTCACAGGCATGATCCTTGGGTGATCTCCTTTTGAAGTTGCGTAACGATTTCTACTCCATGCAGAAATCTGGTTGCCATGGCAACCAAAAGGACAAACTTTTAATATCTTCTTGTCCAAAAAAAGCTCAGATTTCAGAAATAATTAGGTACAAATGAGCCTTGGGTGACCCTCTACCAAAGTTGTTCAAATTATTTTGATTGGTAGAAAAACATTGCCGCCAGGCGGCGTGGCCCATTTGTCATTTGTAAGTATAGAAAATATTGTACGGGAGACAAATCTCGCAAATGTGGCTGTCTTGTTTGTAGAGAGTTTTCCCATTGATTCTGGATAGTCCTTTTACATAGGCAAAGGTGGGATAATCGAATGGTGTTTCACAGGCGGGCCTATGTAGTGCCAAGCTTTTACTTGCTTATTGGGTCTGTTGGTCACAATAAGCCACCCATACACACACACAAAACAGCCTCCATTAGTATTTGGCCCGTGTACCTAATAAATGTACCAATTTCAGGCAAATAATAACTGCTCAAACAGTTAGGAGTATTCAAAAATACCCATCAAATGTACATGTAATGAAAAAAGCGTTTTGGATACCCTGGCTGATCTAAATCTTGACTATGACACGTTGCTTTGTTTATGTCGAGCAAAAGGCTAAGCCATCCATACAATAAGCACTTTTTCTTAACTCGTTAAATACATGTACGAGCGTAAACGCTTTTGTCATGCAGTGTTTCACAACGTCAAAAGGATAAATGAGCCGTGACGTGTGATTTCCAACAATGTGGCATTTTGACAAGTGTAGACTCAGACGAGCCTGTGCAACCTCCTTTTAAACTTAGAAACCCGAAATGATGTTCGGTCAGTAGCCCAAGAGTCTTAGAATACTCAAGTGACTGGCAAAGCCTCTGATCAGACTGCGCGTATGCGCAGGCTGGTCTGAGGCTTTGCTGGTCGCACATACCACCTTGTTGGAAATATCATGTCGCGGCTCATATTATTTAAACATTTAATTGGACTTACGCTGATTTGTTGTTGTGTATAAAGGTGTTGTCGTCGATGTGGTTGTTGATGTTGGAAGTGTCGATTCTTTCGTCAGGGACGCTGGCGTGCTCTTTTCTGTGTGTGTAAGCGTCGTCATTTGAGGTCGGATTGAGCTGGTGCAATTCACCAAGGTCTGTATCAAATCCGCCAATGTCTTTTCAGCTAGTTCGATCTTTAGATCCAAGGCTGCGTCCAGTGACCGACGTCGACCAATTATTGCTGACGAAACACTGTCTGGTGTTTGAAATAAATTCCGACATTGTTCGTACAACTTTCCGTGCATATGTTGTATTTGAATTCCGAGCTCGTGAAGGTGAATTTTCTTCAGGAACGTATCTTGTTCGGCGTTTGACGTAAAACCATTCACGGCGGAGCAATAAAGTAAGCTGATCAGTAGACACAACCAATCCATTTCTATTAACTATATACTGTAAATATTCTAAAATTTTGAACACTTTTCTCTTTCTTTTGTCAACTAAAATCTCATTATCAGGGCTGTAATTCAGAAAATACTTGTCATTATAGCAAACGGGGAGACCCTGATCAGACTGCTCTTGGTTTGCACTGTATTAGCCTTTTGCCAGGCAACTAGTGTTCGAAATTGAAGAATTTTTACCGTAATTCAAATGTACAGAAGATTGATGTCCGTTTCCTTGACTATTATGTTTTGGTCTTATCTCTATTTTCTTATCATATATATAAAAAGCAATTTCGCATTGCAAAACTGCTATGGGAGAAAAAACAGCTGTTTTCCATCCAGTCACATGTATTAAAAGTGCATATTATACAGTTATTTCATGCCTGTTTGTAGTATAGTCAAAACTATTACCCCGAGGTCGTCCATGGTACCGAGGGGTAAAAGTTTGACTATAATACAAACAGGCATGAAATAACTGTTTTATTACCCAATCCATTTGATGTAATACTTAGCAGCATGTCTTGCATGGAGTTGCTGTTGACGATGCGGTTTTGTTGCAAAACAGAATATTTCCCCAAATCTGCTCAATTTTGGTCTCAAAATGTTCCGCTCGTTCTAGCTAAGAAAACGAGTATCCACACTTTATGTTTCAGACCATAAAGAACGGAGTTATTGGAATTTAAAGTTACCAAACCAAGCCTTATTTTACTATTTTTGCATTAAACGAAAAGTACGCGCACCGTTGTCGCGCATGTCGATAAGCGCCTGTGTGTTTTAATAGGGAAGCGAGTAACCAGGCCATGGTATAGTGCCAGTCAAAAGTCGAATTTATTCACCGGTGGAATAGTTCAGTGACTCATGGCATAGCAAAATATAGACAATTACTCCGTATATAGACAGTTGGGTAATAAATGTATTTATTAAACTATAAGGTCACTGTATCACCACGTAGTATTTAATGTTCCGGTAATGCCCAGGTCACACATTCACGGACTGGACGCCGGATAAGCCACGGATACAATCCGGCATCATTAGTGGCAATCCGTATTGCATCCGTAATCATACGTAGTAGTACTTAATCATACGTATATAGTGCAACAGTATCGGACTAAAGAAATTGGCCTTTCCGGGGTCATCCGTGAGATTTAATCCGTAGTAGAACCGGCGAGGTGATCCGTGAATGTGTGACCTGGGCATAACTTGTAAAGCTTACGGAGATAGTAACCAGTATGGGGTGTGGCTAGACAGTGACCTTATACATGTAGTTGAATGAGGAAAATACGAACTATGAAACGTGAGCAGGTTTTATTTAAACGGCGTTTCGCTGGTGTGCCGATGATGGCCCGCTAATAGTGATATTTGGATCCACCCTCCTCTCATCAACTAAAAAACAAATAAACAAAACAAAAAAATGTTGTCAGAGTTGGATCCCCTCTGACAATACTTTCTGGATCCGCACATGTTACTGATGAATCTGACAAAAATTGACAATAATTTACTAGGACCTGTAATTTGGGAAATTAGTCCCTAGCTCTCACCAGGGAAGTAAACTTAGAAAACAATCACCCGCACCTTTAGCAGAGGAAAGAGGGCGGTCCAATCCCTAAATTCCTCGATGCGAGAAAACCTGTCTTCCGAGGTATGCGAACAACACAGGCGCAGACCAGCCTGCGCATCCGTGCAGTCTGATCAGCGCCTTTGTTATTCGCTTATTGGGATTTAGCATATTTAAAGGGGACTGCAACCCTGATAATAACTATGTTTTATATGAAAGATCTTAATAAACCATGCATTTTGATACCAGTTTCATCTAAATCGGTCGGAAAATGTGGAAGTTGTGGGCGTTTGATTATTTGCAAATGGGCTGTAATGGAAGTGGCCATATTGTACATGTAGGCTAAGTGACGTCACTCAGCCAATTAAATATGCGTAACCAAAATTAAAGACAAACCAATGAACTATTTGCATTGATCTTTTATGAAACATTTTCCTTATGTATAAAGCTGCATAAAAATAAAGCAGTTGAAAGAATTCTGAAAAACATTTAAATATTCAAAATGGCGGCGAAATGTTGGCCATATTGAATTCTTTAAATGCCCATAACTTGCTCATTTGTCAACCAATTATGATAATACGTGTATCAAAATTGAGGGTTCATAGAGCTCTTTCTGATTAAACATGCTTATCATTAGGGTTGCTGTCCCTTTACTTGCTGCAAGCAAAATTTCAATATTCTAGCTTGTCTCTGAAGCTCAGAAGACCGGTTTAAGTCTCGGTTTTTCAGAAATCCCGAAGACAGGTTTTGTCGCGACGAGGCCCTAATACATGTAGTCTTTGGAAAGAAGATGCCTTTGTAAATATCTGTACCAGCTGTAGGTGCCTGATATGCCATTGAGTGGCGATTTCTTCCACTCTGGGTTAAAGGGATGAGGTCAGCAGTTGGTAGACTGGCTTTACCTTTTTTATTACTTGACTTTTCGCTTACTGTAAAGGCGGCACCTTATGAATGCGTAATTAGGACTAGTCAACCTTAGGCATAGGTAAAAGCTGAAAAGGAGGCGTGGTTTTATTCAAAAGTAACTGTATCATCTTGTGCCACAACCTCATTCATTATTTAGTCCTTAAAACGCCAGCAAAATAACTGCATTTGAAAATGTCTATTTAACAATAGCAGGGAGGCAAACATTGTGGACCCAGATCAGACTGCTCCTACAGGAGCAGTCTGATCTGGGTTCGAACTGTTTATCTATGAGGCTTCAAATAGTTTAGTGGACGACAAATAACATACATTTTGTGATTATGCGCTTTAAGGGTTAATAAATGTGAGTTCAATGTGTATACGGTTCGGATTTTCATGAAATGCACGCACGTTTGCGCGGCTCAAAATGCTTATTAACTCTTTATCAATTTATAAATAAAACCTGATTTCCCTTCCTTAGCAGATGAAATAGCCGAACCACACCCAGATATGAATATTGAAGTTGCCGCCCTTACAGTAGGAGAAAAGGCAAGTAATATCTATAGATGAGAGGGTTAAGGCCAGATGGTGTGTTTGTGGTCCCTTTAGGGTTTAACAGTGGGATTTATTTTACTCCAGTATGTAGTTAATTTTAGGTAATATTGAGTTTTTTCTTGGTTTTATCTCCTTTTTATATATCGATTTGTATGTACTAGAAGATGATAGGGATCTTTCATGCAAACTGAACATCTATTTGTCTTTATCCACATAAGAAATGAGGGTGAGGTTCGTACTGACAAACATCTTTAAACCCTCCAGTAAAATAAATGTTTTACTGACGTTCCAATTCAGTGCTTCTTTTGTGGATCATTTTTTTAAATTTTTCATGTCATATTATCTTGTCTATTCCTTGCTTTTTGTGTATTTGTCACTTTCACATATGGTATCTTGGGTCTAGTGCGGTATTTGATTGTATGAATTCCTAATATATGCCTACTTCCTTACTCTTAGATAAAATAAAAATGAAATACAAGTGTTCCCTTATTTCTGGTTTTGCGTATATAAATAAAGAAGGCAATTCTTTTCAGTATGAGAGTAAGCTTGGTTTTAATGATACAGATAATACACCCTGTGTGTAAATTGCTCGGATCAGGTTCGCCTTTAACTTTTTGTGGGCGAGCCATATTTATCTTCAGCTATCTTTGTTAAGTCTTTCTTGGATACTTTCCCACTGAACGTTTCAGGGAACTTCTCAAAGAATAAATAGTATGCCGGTAAAACAGTAAACAATCTAGGTTTGTCTGTGTGCATCTCCACGCCGTAGTCCCGTAAAGTTTCTTCCGTTACGTCACATCCATCCCGTAAAATAACGCATGCGCAAACGACCTGGAACATGACTGCGTGCGACACTGGAACACACGCAACTCTCGCTACGCCTGGACAGTTGGCTAAGATTGCCTCTAGTATAGACGGAGTAACATTTAATCCACCAGAGAGAATAATGTCAGATTTTCTTCCTGTACAGAAGAAGATACCAGTTTCCGTCATGTACCCAATGTCATCAGTCTTGTACCAACCGTCTTCACTAAAGCGTGACCTTGTTTGCACAGGATCATTACAATATCCCATGAACATCCTGTCGTCCCTAACATATAGCTCACCCTTTTCATTCACAGGGACAACGTCTTCATTATCATCCACTATTTTCATTTCCGTACCTTCTAGAGGTCGACCGATTGAATACTCGACATAATCGTCAATGTTCTCAACCATACTGCAGCAAGTCAACCATTGTTCGACTGATCCATACAGATTACCAAACACCTTGCATAGCTTACCGATACATGCTGCTTTATCCTTTGCTATAGGTTGACCACCTGTGATCAATGCACGGAGTGGCCAGTCTGGACCAATTTCACCCTGAAATATGGCAACGTATTGCAATACCATGGCAAATGTATTAAAACATTTATCTGAAACAAATGGAAGTAGACTGGCTCCAGTCCTTAAAACAACTCTTAATCAATGTGTCATATCATATACTTGTAGCCAGTCTAACTCTGATGGCTCTGTTAGCCATCAGAGTTAGACTGGCTACAAGTATATGATATGACACATTGATGATTTTTTTTTAAAGGACTGGAGCCAGTCTAAAATGGAAGTTAAAAGGCAAAAAGGTAAACTTGCTATTCAAAACCACTTTCATCTTGCCGGAAATGAAAGAACACTTGTTGAAGATATAATATAAGTGTGCGCCAAGCTTAAGCGCAGATCAGCCTGGGCATCCGCTCAGTCTGATCAGAGTCCTCACTGTGCGCTCAATAAGTAACTAAGGACCCAAGATTTCTTCATGCGCACAGTGAAGACTGATCAGACTGAGCTGATACCTAGACTGAGCAGATTCTTATTCTGATGCACAGCAACGTTGTTGTTTTTTCTTCTGTCGCTGCTCAATTATTTATGTTACTACCTACTACTGTCCTGCCAGCCAAGAGTGACAGTGACGTCATGTTTTGTTTACAACAATATTAGGGACTAATAATCGATAGTTCACTTGTGTATTAATCCTATCCTCTGGATGATTCATTGAACGATTGTAAACAAAATATTACGGGATTGTCACTCTTGGTTAGCACGACAGTACATCTTTCTAATTTGACATTTTATTAATTGACCTTGTTTTCTTTTCTTTTCTTTTTGTTTTCGTTTGTTTGTTGTTGCTTATTTGATTTTGACTTATCATATTCAAATGCGTTGTCTTTCTATGTCGATTGGTGCCTGATGCCTGTCTTAATTTGGGTCCTCAATGACCCAGCTAGAGGATTCATTTTGCTCTGACAATCAGGGAGGTACACCCTATTTTGATTGTTCCATAGCAGTAATTTCATAAAAAATGTATACTGCTTGTCTTCAAGTGATGATACATTAAATAAGTAAGAGAGCCTTCACGTCAGCTAAACATTATACAATTATTGACTTATGTTGAGGTGGACATGGAGAGGAGCTGAGGTCAATATGATTAAGTTTACTGTTCAATAACACTCCATGTCTACCGACACATAAGTCAACAATTGTTTTATTATATAATAAATGTATGTTATGCATTTCCAGCAATATTGAACCATTCAAATCATTGACGTTACGGATGGATCACGAAACCTTCTGACGTCACTTCCCGCGAGTCATACACAATAACGGTAGCATTCTACTAAATATTCATGGAGTGTGCCTCCGCCCTTTTTGGGAGGAAGTGGTCATCAGAATAAAACTCCCGTGGATCATTTCATTGGTCATATTCCTTTTGCTTGATTAGAAGGTGACAAGAGGCCAGATAAAATAAATCAAAATCAAGAGAGTTTGAACATTTAATGCCCTAAGCAGGAGAATAATGTTTCGATTTTTAGAGTACCCCCTCTGATAAAAATCATCTGTTTACTTGCTGCGGAACGAGGGGGTTTCTAAACTTATTTACACATGACTAATTTTTGAGATGGGAAACATCCATGTTTTTCATCATGAATCAAATAAGCTATGGCAGGTCTTCAAATAATACACTTTTGTCAAAATTGTATATGTGAATAGATTTTGAGAATGGATTACTTCACTGCTATTTTGCACTGTCGGTAATAGAGAAATATTTAGTGAAAAGCCTCCTTACCTTGTGCCGCGTGCTTTGCAACGTCACGCCCGTCAAACCATGCTACATGTAGTTATATCAGCGACAGAGGATAGGCATAAGAGCCAATCAGAAGATGTATATTTATAGATTATATAATTAAGTTTTTTTTTATTTAAATAACAGCAGAACTTGGGATAACGATTTGGCCAACAAAATATATCTAAGACCTCCCCCCTCTCCATGTGACCTTGCCGCTCTAAGGCGGCGGTTCTGTTATGGTTAGTTTATTGTTTGTTGTTTCTCCCATTGTGTGTTGGGGTTGTGGGTTTGACCCTTGTTCTGTTATAAAGTTCTTAGAATTCTTTCTAGTTTGCATTCTAACACACCTCGCCTATAGAGCCAACGGTAACAAACTGTGATATATCGGACAATAATTCACTGCTAAAGTGTGTGATAGCTGACGTCACTGAAAAATGACGTCATTCATCGCGTTAGACGGTGTAACGTCGTTTTTACGCTTGAAAGACGTTACAATTGCATGTAAACGTATGCGACGTAGTCTAAGTATTGGCGGGAGTTCTTCAGTGCAATGGCGGAAAGTTGGAAGAAGCTGAAGACTTCGAATGTGTTTTCGTCGTTTATTGTGTGTTAGAATCGAAATAGATCAGCTCCAGGGCGTGAATTGTTGAGTAATAATTCACTGTTTGTCTGTCAGTTGTACGAAGATAAATCACTCGCGCTGCGCGCTCATGATTTGATCTTCTTTACAACTGACCTCCAAACAGTGAATTATTACTCAACAATTCACTGCTGGAGCTGATCTATTTCTTAAACAATCTCTCTGAGGAAAAATAGATTGTTGCTTTACTTTCATTTTACATTTGCTGTCGTGTAAGTGGATGTGTTCTGTTGCTCTAATTCGCTATTCTGCTGGTTGGTATGTGATCGTGATATTTCCTGATCGTATTCACGTGTTTATTTTTAAAATGGTTAACTTTAACTCTAACAGCCTGTGACTGTACTGCCAGCAAAGAGTGACAGTGCCGTCATGATTGTTTACAAAGTTATCAGGGACTTATAATCGATAGATCACTTGCGTATTAATCCTATCTACGGGATAGGATTAATACACAAGTGATCTATCGATTCGCGTTTGCTCAAGTGAAGTGTACACATCAGTGTTTTACTAAGCAATTGTAATCAAAGGTATTACGTCACTGTCACTCTTGGTTGGCACGACAGTAGGTTATAACCCTTATATTTGTTTCATCACAGTTTATCAAGGACCTTGGACAGTCTTAATGAAGGATTGCCCATAAAAATGACCAGAGAAAAGTTTCAAAGAAAATGATATTATTTCTATGAAAAAGATAGTAGGTTCAACCCTCGATTATCCACAAAAGCCGTTTTCTCATTGGACAAGTACCAATTGAAAAATATGGGTTGAAAACTCCGTATTTGCTATTTACCATATAGAAAATAGAAAAAGTTTTACTGAGGTGCCCCCCCCCCCCCCGTGACCAAACTAAACCTTTTGCATACAGTTGTAGTTTTACATTTCACACATCATATAAAAACGGCATGTTTGGTCACGTGGGGGGGGACTCTGTCAAAATGCGCAAAAACACTTAATTATAGAAACTTATTAGAAACTTATTTTATAAAAACCTGTAGGTAAATATCAATTTACAATGACATATATCAGGGCTTTAGTTATGAGTGCTTACAAAGAAATTGTCTCATTTCTCAACCAAAACATTATGTTGTGGGTACTCAAAAGAACCGTCGCAATGAGACGGTTATTTTAAGCACCAAAATCATAGGTTAAATCTGATGTGTAAGAAAATATTACTATTTTACGCTAAAAACTGTGTTTATCTAGACTATGATTTATACAGTATACAGATATGATACACCTCAGTGCACAAGTCGAACTTGTTGAACTCGAAACATTACAGGTAATAGTCAAAAGTAATTGACAGCACACTTCTTTAGACGAGACAATGAAATCTTCTCAACCCGAATTTTATGCAAACGCATCACTTTCGTCTCAAATTTTATGCCGCAAACATTATATTAACATGTATTTAGGTGAATACTCGACGAAACTTCGACTTTCTGTGAAATAAAATTTGGTCACAAAAAATACCCCCACCCCCTTAACTCTAAAGTGCTGGCATAATTATGCAATATTTTCAAAATATTTTTATTTTGTTAGATGCACTTAATGTAAGGGTTTAATTTAAGCACAAAACTATAGTTGCCAGTTATGCATTATGCTAGCCACAGGCTGACAAAATTTGGGCAGATTGAATAGGAAACTGTCCGAGGTCCTTTGGGTTGATTGTTTCCCTGTGATGATACCCTCTTGATCCGTTCAATAATATCATTAAGAACTATAAGAGGGACATATGCGACAGTCTGTACGCCTGGTTATAAACCAAATCGCGGTTTATATATATATATATATATATATATATATATATATATATATATATATATATATATATATATATATATATATATATATATATATATATATATATATATATATATATATATATATATACATATATATATATTTATATATGGTTTCCAGTTTAATTGCTTTCTTCAATGTAGCTTAATTTCTTCATCATCATAAACAGCTTTTACATCGTCGTGCTTCAATTCAGGTAAGCGGTTGAGGATTATCATGTCCCTTTTGTTTAAGATGTTGTGTGCTAATTCTTGAAAGCATTAGTTTTAATTATATTTTCTGTGTTTTTTCCTTATATAGCAAACAATTTTCTGAGGGAGAGGAAGCCGATTGCATTTCTTCATCGTGCCTTTCTTTGTTTGACTATACTCTAATCTATCTTTCCATCGGTGCTATGGGTAGGTCTGTGATTGTTATAATTTCTGGTCATGTTTTATATACATTGTAGAGGATCTTACATGAGTGCCCATTTTTATTAAATTTATTAAACGAGTTGGGGAAAAGAGATAAAATGTGAGGCTTGCCGAGCAGTTTTATCTCTTTTTCGCAACGAGTTTAATACATTCAATAATAAAGTAGCACACATGTTAGATTATATATATCTAATGATCCCGAAACAACTTTGCAATTGCTTATTTTGCCTGAAACGCTAAGATTTTGCTGTATATATGCGACGTTATTACGGCCATCATTACATAACGTTAACATAATCTGTAAACTTCTAAACTCAAGCTGTAATGGTTTTAGAACTATTTTCTCGCGATAACTTTTTACTAGGACATTTATCGAAAAAATTGTCCGATGAAAAGTATTCAGGTACATCTCCGCCAACTTCTCCAAACGGTTCCAACATCCATGATGCTGCAGGTTCCTCTGTGCTTAGATGCAGTCTTTGAAAATCTTAAGCAAGGCGCTACAAATGAGCCTGCTAACAACTGATTATGCATATGCACCGTAAATTCTGAGGATGCAAATGGCAGTTTTATGTCATGCACAACACTTGAATAACGGTTTGCGCCACAAACACCGGACCTTTTGGAGAAGTTGGCGGAAAGTCTCCTCTACAACTTTCATCCCGAACACATTTTGCTAAAAATGGAGATAAGAAAATTATTGCGAAAAAATAGTTATAAAAACTTATTAGCTGGATTTTTCTGTCTTTTAGTGGATTTCGATGTTATATAACTCCTTGACACGACGTTATATGATTATTAGAGATTCTCTCATGGCGTTTTGGTTATCGCCTGAAGTATCAACCCGAGACCCCATTATCAGCCCGAGAGCTTTAGCTCGAGGGCTGATAATGGTCGAGGGTTGATACTGAGGGCGATAACCGAAACGCCATGTTATAATCTGTTTATCATATATTCCATTTAACTTTTTCAACGCGTTTGACGTAAAAAATGTAAGTTAAACAGAGGAATGGCGTAAATTTTGCGTTACGTGACGCCACTTGTTTACATCTGACGTCACCAAATGAATAACGTTACGTGCCGGGCATGATAACCTCTCTCCGTTCAAAATACATGACTTCCGGTTATCATCACGGCAGGCTGATAACCAGTTGGCGGGAAAGAGCTTATCGCATATGCAGACTTTCGGTTATCACGGCAAAAAGCGTCTTAAATATGTGATAAAGTGAATTATATGAATAGACACAAACCTGGCGTTCCAGTAAACTATGAAAAGACAGGGGTAATGCATACATATGTGTACACCTCTCTTTCTTGATCGTTTCAAATACCCAGGATACATAATCATCTGGCGAACACGAGGTTTCCAATCGCGTAACCCGTGTTTGCCCTGTGATGACGGTCGATGGAAATCCGCCACCCCAGCCAAACGGTCTATCATTGAAGTATATACTGTCTGCGTCCATCCATAAAGCGTCCACCCATGACACCGCCGCTGGAATGAAGGATCTGTGTGAATGCACGACAGCCTTAGGTGTTCCGGTGCTACCAGATGTTTGAAACAGTGCGAACACATCGTCAGGTAATATGTCAGGTAATTCTGCCGAGACATGCTCCGTAGTCATCAAATCCGATAATGTCAATAGTTTCTGTTCATTCTTTGGCGGCTGGCTGCAAATTAAGTATCGAATGTATGGAAGTTTGTCACTTTTGATATAACCACGTCTATCAAATGTGTTAACAAGTCTTTTAAAAATATTCCATGTCTCATCATTCTCCCCTGGATCAAGGACGATAGCAGCGCAAGTGCGCAGTTTCTCCATCATAGCTACTACGTCACTTCTGTCTTTGTATGTAAACGCGATGTTGATTGGTCGAGCTCTCGCAAACGCGACACCAAAGAAAACAAACAGCCATTCAGGGCATGTTCGAAATGAAATGGCAACATATTCCGATTGTTTAACCCCAAGGGCTATCAAGCGTTTCGCAAAGCGCCTCGACTTCTCATAAACCTCCTTAAAAGAAACAGCAATTCTTAGTCCATCGCCAGACACAAACACAACTGCATCTCTATCCGGTGTAAGTGCAGCATTTCGTTTGAGACAATCCGCGATTGTAGTAAGGCTTTCATCAAGAATGTGTTTCTCCCTTTCCTTCTTATAGTAACTCATCTTGAAATCGCCATGTTCTTCCATTATACTTGTATGTATGTTTTCAATTTTGTGTATCGTGTAACTTATATAAACTGTGTCATAGTATTATTTTATCAGTTTAAAAGGACAATGATGTACCAATTATGTGTTTAAAACGGTGAAAAAAATAACAAACGCATTTCTTTAGTTTGACTTTAAACAAGAGGGTCATTGGACGCTGGTGCAAATACCTGAGTATGAATGTCTATAAGGTCAGCGAAAGGCAACCGCCACACCAAAATCCAGCTATGAATTAAGATTTATCAGCGGTTTAATTAAGACTTTACATGTAAATGTTTTACATTATGTTGACAAAGTAACAGGTCCTGAGATTATAAAACTTTTTTTCGTGCTCAACTCAATTGAGCATCAGTTGAGCATGAAGTTTGAATTGCTCATAAAAGGTTTTATGATGAACAATAACGATAATTCTTGCTTTGAAACCCTCACATGTTGTAATTATCCCGCTAATAAATGTTAAAACGCAACAATTGTTGACATTTTAACATTTATGAGCATGACAAATGTCATGCCCAATTGAGTTGAGCATAAGAATGTTTTATGACCTCGAAGCCAGGATGTAGAACCTCCATTAAAAGTAAAATAACAATTAAGGCTCTAGGTCTAGTTGTATTACAAGAAAGTTTCTTTATGTTTTCACTATAGAATTTAATATAGAAAATTTGACCCCCCCCCCAGAAGGGCCATTATGTGAACAGACTTGATAGAGGTTTACCTGGTGATGCTTCATACCAAATATCAAGGATCTAGGCCATGTAGTTTCAGACAAGAAGGTTTTATTTTATGTTTCACTATATAAGCCTAAGAAGTAGAACATGTGACCGCAGGACGGGACCATTGTTTGTCCCAGAGACATACTTTGTAGATAGAGAATACTAGGAGAGTGACTTTTGATATCAAGTTTACCAGGCAAGGCTTTGAGAACGCTTGTTGACATCGCGAGGCTTGCCGAGATATAGAATACTAGGTGAGAGTCTTTTGATATCAAGTTTACCAGGCAAGGCTTTGAGAACGCTTGTTGACATCACGAGTTGTGTCGAGATATAGAATACTAGGTGAGTGTCTTTTGATATCAAGTTTACCAGGCAAGGCTTTGAGAACGCTTGTTGACATCACGAGGTGTGTCGAGATATAGAATACTAGGTGAGTGTCTTTTGATATCAAGTTTACCAGGCAAGGCTTTGAGAACGCTTGTTGACATCACGAGGTGTGTCGAGATATAGAATACTAGGTGAGTGTCTTTTGATATCAAGTTTACCAGGCAAGGCTTTGAGAACGCTTGTTGACATCACGAGGTGTGTCGAGATATAGAATACTAGGTGAGTGTCTTTTGATATCAAGTTTACCAGGCAAGGCTTTGAGAACGCTTGTTGACATCACGAGGTGTGTCGAGATATAGAATACTAGGTGAGTGTCTTTTGATATCAAGTTTACCAGGCAAGGCTTTGAGAACGCTTGTTGACATCACGAGGTGTGTCGAGATATAGAATACTAGGTGAGTGTCTTTTGATATCAAGTTTACCAGGCAAGGCTTTGAGAACGCTTGTTGACATCACGAGGTGTGTCGAGATATAGAATTCTAGGTGAGTGTCTTTTGATATCAAGTTTACCAGGCAAGGCTTTGAGAACGCTTGTTGACATCGCGAGGCTTGCCGAGCGATTCAACATGCGTTCTCAAAGCCGAGCCTGGTAAACTTGATATCAAAAGACGCGAACCTGGTATTCTATTTATCAGTTTACCCATTGTTGAACACTCTTCAAACTAGCGATTATGACGTAATTTTTTATTATTTTTGTGTTGATTCAGCGTCATTAGCAACGTCATTCAAAAAGTGCAACGTCATCATGACCTGATAAAGGTAACATGCCGTGAGATAGGAAACGTTTATTAGGTTTTGTTGAAACCATTCAGTTAATAGAGGGTCTACTGATAAAAACGTAAGGGAGAGTCACTAGATGATGCTACATGCCCAATATCAAGGCTCTATGTATTGTGCTTTCAGACAAGATCAGTTTTTGTATGTTTTCTCTATATATAAGCCTAGTATGTAAAACGTGTACCCCAGTGTTTGGCCATTTTTAGAACCAGGAGCACGATTTGAATACGTTTTGTAGCAGTCTACTGTGTGATGCTACATATAAAATATTAAGGCTCTAGGCCTATTGGTTTTAGACAAAAAGATTTGTTCAATGTCTCTTATATGACCCCTGGTGCGGGGCATAATTTAAACCAGCTTAGTACAGGTCCATACATGTTGGTACATGCATGTATCAGGCTATAGACCTTGTGAATTTATACAATGAGGTATTTTAAGTTTTCATATATACCTCTACAAAATTAACCTGATCCTGACCTTTATGCATGAATAATTTATTACGGTATGAACACTGAATATATAGTTTTTCGTGATGGATCGTGTGCAATTGGTATGTTTCGAGCAATTACGGAAATAAACGTCTTAGTACAATTGCAATGAGATCCGTTGATAACTCAATGAAGTCGTACTTTCCACGGTAGTCGTGTGGTTAGTCAGAATAGCTCCAGATACTTCAATTGTGGCTTCAAATCCTGGTCGACCCAACTTTTTTTTATTTCATTTTTCATTGTTTTCATGTCAAAGAAATGCACATAAACAAAAAACATGTAAGTTCACGCTTTCTTTGAAAATGTAATGACTGACAACTTCTTGATGCTTGGAGTTAGAATTTAGTTTGCGAATATAGGTCTACACTCGTGCTCTTGGCTCCAAAGAAAAATGAATAGGTTATAGCAGGTCGAAGCATTTCTCTAAAGAGCAGCAAGGAGGTCCATATATGAGCCACGACATGAGATTTCCTACAATGTGGTATGTACGACAAGCAAAGGCTCAGACCAGCATGTGCATACGCACAGTCTGATCAGAGCCTTTGCTAGTCACTTGAATATTATATGGATGGTAAGCTACTGAATGAACAGCATTTAGCTTCAATTCTTAAAAGGAGGGTACACAGGCTCACCTGTGCCTATTCCGTGTCAAAAATGCCACATTGTTGGAAATCTCATGTCGCAGCTCATATTTTAAAAACTGAAGAGATGACAGGCGATAGTTGAAGTGCAGTGTTACGGATCCGACGAGAGAATGTTGTTGTCACCAAAGAGATCAAATTAATTAAAATAGAGAAACGATATTGCAAAAGGAGAAAAATTTAATAAAAATAAAAACAATAGTTTTTCAATAGTTACAATAATAAATGTCGCGTACGGGATTCGAACTAACAACGCAGAGCTTAAAAATATAAGTGTGCAATATTCACGTGCTCTACCCACTGAGCCACGCAGGCAGCTGATAGCCAATTGAGCATTATATATATATATATATATATATATATATATATATATATATATATATATATATATATATATATATATGTAAACTAATTAAAATGTCCCAAAACAAGTAAATTATAAGAAAAAATTAAACAACATAAGCCCATGGACGATTTTTTTACTATTTTTATTATTGCCAACCGGTTTCCTATCTTCAGGGCAATAATGGCGTCAAAATATGTGTTGCTTCTTAGCAACGTCACTACTAAAATATGCGTACACATGTGTACACAACGTACGCTTTATTTGTAACGTCATCAAAATATGTTTAACGTTAATGGCGTCGAAATATGCGCAGTTTCCTAGCGACGTCATTAACAAAATATGCGTACACATGTGTACACAAATATGTGTACGCAAATACGTATAAATTGTAACGTCATCAAAACATGTCTAGTTTTGGAGAAAATACATCAATAAAATAACGTTCTTTGGCTAACCTAGCTGAAACATCATCAGTTTGAAATTTATAAAACGGAAATATAGAGAATTTTGGTTGTGTTTTACAACAGTTATCAATATGTTTGCTGACAGGCATTTGTCTTGTTGATGGGTCTCTAATCTGTTGTTCATGTACCGTTTTTCGGTTCCTTAACTTATCACCTGTCTGGCCTATGTAAAACTCTTTACAACCATTGCATATTAATACATAAAGAACATTTCTTACAGTGCAATTCATATGTTCTTTTACATGAAAAGTTTTATCTTTTAATTTCAAACATGATCCCCCAATAATACTTTTACAAAGACCACACCTTGGCTCATTGCATTTGCTCACACAAGGTGGTGTATTATTTTCATTAAATTCTGATTTCATTAAAATGCGTCTTAGATTTGGAAGTTGGCGTTTGCCTTAAAAGATAAAACTTTTCATGTAAAAGAACATATGAATTGCACTGTAAGAAATGTTCTTTATGTATTAATATGCAATGGTTGTAAAGAGTTTTACATAGGCCAGACAGGTGATAAGTTAAGGAACCGAAAAACGGTACATGAACAACAGATTAGAGACCCATCAACAAGACAAATGCCTGTCAGCAAACATATTGATAACTGTTGTAAAACACAACCAAAATTCTCTATATTTCCGTTTTATAAATTTCAAACTGATGATGTTTCAGCTAGGTTAGCCAAAGAACGTTATTTTATTGATGTATTTTCTCCAAAACTAAACATGTTTTGATGACGTTACAATTTATACGTATTTGCGTACACATATTTGTGTACACATGTGTACGCATATTTTGTTAATGACGTCGCTAGGAAACTGCGCATATTTCGACGCCATTAACGTTAAACATATTTTGATGACGTTACAAATATAGCGTACGTTGTGTACACATGTGTACGCATATTTTAGTAGTGACGTTGCTAAGAAGCAACACATATTTTGACGCCATTATTGCCCTGAAGATAGGAAACCGGTTGGCAATAATAAAAATAGTAAAAAAAATCGTCCATGGGCTTATGTTGTTTAATTTTTTCTTATATATATATATATATATATATATATATATATATATATATATATATATATATATATATATATATATATATATATATATATAAATATATATATATATATATATATAAATATAATATATATATATATTGTGTTAAAAAGTACCACGTGCATTTCCGTATAAGTAAAACGATGAACGCCGAAGATATACTGAGGGAAAAAAGTTTAGCAATATACTTTGAGGATTCACAGTTTAGAAGAAATAGGACTTTTAATTTCATAGTGTCAAGTATATATGTTGACAAACGTTCACGAGTACGATGACATTAACAGGTTGACATTTCACATAATGTAAAGTCTGATTTTATGCCCCCTTGCCAAAACAGCTTATCTGGCAATAGTGCGAATAGTTTTCGACTAAAAGTTTCATCTTTCTGTCCAATGTTAAGATCCAAAAGCAAGAAAGTGAAAAACGATTTAAAACTGAATGTTTATTTAACCCTTTTCGTACAGTTTCAAAAATTCACTATGAAGTAAGATTTTGTTTCTTTTGACCACTTGCAGGTAGCCATTAGGTCATTGTAAAACAACTGACATGTTTGCGAACCTGCCAATTAAAAAGATCTAATGCTTCAAAGATCACCTATGAGACACCCCATTATAAATAATTGCTAAACTTTTTTTCCCTCAGTATATATTTAGAAGCTCAAACGGCTGCGAAATTATGTTAATGATAAAGGCCAGGATCAGGTTAATATTTTCAAGGTATACCGAAAATCTATTTGAGCTCATTGGACCTAGTTATGCAATGGACTGGAACCATTTCAACCATTACTGAAGACGTCCATTAAGTACCATTACAGCCAAGTTTGGTAAAATTCCAGTCAGTATTTTAGGTAATGTCCTTTGAACCAAGCGTTGACGACAGACAACGCATGACAAGTGATGGTCCGACGTCCAACGATCACAATAACACAACGTGGCTTGACCCTATGGCTCAGGTGAACTAAAATTTTTCAGTTCAAAATTTTTGGGAGTCGCATGCTATGTAATGAAACACGTTATGTATCTATGAGTAAGGGTAGTAAGAGACACAACGGACTGTTACTCCCAGTAAGCATAGAAGAGCGGGCCACAATGGGCCAATCAGCGAAACACCATTTCAGTTGCGTTTCGCTGGCGGGCCGATAGTGGCCCAATATTTCAAGCTGGCTGAGCTGTTTGTCAATGTATTATGGTCAATAAGCTAGTTGGTCATTCGAACTGATGTCAAATTACATGTTCTGAATGTCAAAACTTGATATTACCAAGCATTTCCCAAACTTTGAATTTCGATTCAATTTCAGTTGTTGATTCGTTGTTGATTGTTGTAGGCTCTGTTTTTGTCCCATGTTTTGTTGTGCATCGCTACATGCGCGGATCCAGAGGGGGGGGGGCAGCGGGTTCGGACCCCCCCCCCGAAAAATCACAAAAATATAGGATTTCTTTGCAATATTGGTCCGGATCCTCTGGAAATCGCAAAGCTACCTAGCCAGCATTAAATGTTGGGCCATCATCGGCACTCCAGCGAAACGCAATTTATATGGCGCTTCGCTGGCGGGCCCGATGATCGCACACTTATAGTGGTATTTAGATCCTCCCTCTCCTCATCAACTAAATAAACAAACCACAACAAAACAAAACAAACAAAAACACGAAAAAAAACGTTGTCAAAGTTGGACATCTTCTGACAAAACTTTCTTGATCCGCGCATGCGCTTTGTGTCCTTTCTAGCTTTGTAATCCTCTTGTTGGAGAAGAAAGAGCTGGTTGCTATACTTTGTTTGTCTTCCTGCTGTCTTGTGTTATTGTTCTGAGGCTCTTCCTCACGGTGGCGTGGGTTGGTCTGCAGTGTGTGATTATGGTATTTCCTGATAATACTCAATTGCTTTTTTCGAGATGCCATTTTGTTTTATGATTTTTGTCATCATCTAAAAATCTTGTTTGACATTCAGACTGATGTCCTATATCAGGTTAGCATTGTCAGAACTCAACCTTCCCCTTCAACCAAAGAAAACACTCTACAAACTATAAATACTTGTCTTTGGCTGGGCCTTGAGGTTTTCTTTAGCTCTTACTATCTGTGAGTCGTGATCACGTTTTAAAAAGTGACAGTCTACAAACCTCCTTTCCTTAGAGGTCTTTTTGCAGCCCATGCCATGATGGTCTAATGATAGTACTGATGTAGATAATAATACATTTGACAGTAAGTAACTTATATAACAGTAATACCATATGGTATGTTGTTTAAGCGCATACTGGCTGTTTGCTGCATTTAATTAAATGCATTTAAGGCAATCGTCATGTCGATATATATAAGAACTAAGTGTAGATCACAGATACAAAATATTGTGGCAGAGAATGCACACTGAAATAAATACTGCTCTTTGTGCAATACACGTTTTCCTGAACTGTCATTGCTAATGGTATGTTCTTTATTTGATTTCTGTAACATGTCAAACAAGAAAAACATACAATAGGGATAAAGTTAAAATATGATGAAAATTATGTTTTTTTTATTTGTTAAACTAAGAAATAGAGAAGACTGCATTTTTTCGAACTTGGACACGATTATATCAGTCGGGTGGGGTAAAGCCACCCATACGAAATTTTTGCGTCTGGTATGTCATTTATCTAGATATTTTATATTGTTGTACCCATCAACCAAAACGGTGGCATTTCTGGTCATACTCACTTTTATTTTGTTTTGCTTTTTATTTAATTTGGTAATTTGACCACTCACTTTTATTTTGTTTTGCTTTTTATTTAATTTGGTAATTTGACCACCAACCCTTTCATCTTGATAGACCAATCGTATACGACAACATATATGCTAATAGACGGTTCCATTCACATTATTGAATCACTAAATTCAGATTTTACTTCCAAATTTGTATTCTGCGAGCTTCTTTAGTTCCTTCCTAGACACTTTCCCACTGAAAGTTTCTGGGAACTTCTCTAAAAATATATAGTACTGAGGGAGAACTGTAAACAGTCGGGGTTTGTCTGCATGCATTTCTACGCAGTATTTTCTTAGTTTCTTCCGTAACGTCATATCCGGTTACGGGAATGACGCACGCGCATACAACCTGAAACATGACATCATGCGAGACTGGCACGCACGCCACACGAGCGACCCCTGGACAGCCTAGTAATATAGCTTCAAGAATGGAAGGTGTGACATTCATCCCTCCAGATAAAATAATATCAGACTTTCTCCCAGTGCAGAAAAACAACCCCTCCTCTGTGATGTAACCAATATCATCCGTTTTAAGCCAGCCATCGTCGCTGAACCATGACCGTGTCAATGCCGTGTCATTGCAGTATTCCTTAAACATGGCGTCATTCTTGACATATATTTCGCCTTTTTCGTTAACTGGAACGATATCCTCGTTTTCGTCCACGATTTTGATTTCATTTCCCTCCAAAGCATAACCAATTGAGTATTCAACATAGTCTTCAACTTTGTCAACGAGGCTACAGCATACCAATATCGCCTCGGTTGAGCCGTAGAGGTTACCGAATCTCTTGCACAATGTACCAATACAGTAGGCACTTTTCTTGGAAATCGGCTGACCTCCTGTAAATAATGCTTCTAGCAACCAATCACTGCTTCCTAGTTCGTTCTGGAAACAAAATATTAGAGGTCTACATAAGCAAACATTTTAAGCGTTAACTTGTGTGTGTGTTTTTTACTTTAATATTCAATAGTCTTAACATATGTGTTGGTGCTTAAAAGAACCGTCTCATTGAGACGGTTCTTTTGAGCACCTACAGTGAGAAATAACAACAAATGAATTGTCTGGACTACGGTAAACTTCCCTAATTCGAAATCATATACATTGAAGTACCCACTAAGTCTAATGAAATTTTACGCTAATTAAATAGGGCGTACAGTAAAACCTTTCTTGAGTAATCACTCAAAAATAGACAAAATAAAGGTCTTAAAGACAGATGGTAGCTTAATGCATGTCGAAAGTATTGCAGAATGCTCTCTTGGAGCATTCTGCAATACTGTTGCCCTGCATTAAGCGTCAATCTGTATTGAAAACAAAATGTTGGTCTTTTTGTGGTTGGCTGCTTAAGACAGGTGTTTTACCGTATTTGGTTAATTGTTGCTCCCATTGTGCTTCTTTGTGTTATGTCCTGGTTTTGTTGAATAGTTCTGTGTTTCCGTTCTGGTTTATATCAATCATCTTGCTGAGGAAGAGAGAGTTGGTTGTTTAAATTTTAATATTTACATTTTCAGTGTAGTTGTCTTCGATGAAACCAACAGTTATGGCTGCTTGCATTTCTCGATGCAAAACATTGAAATGTCATGTGACTAGACCGCGCCTCTTGGCGGAGTAACGTCAACGAGCCAATAACGTTCTTTGTTTAACGACATTTGCGTGACGTTATTCACGTATCGCCACGACGTTAAGTTCACGAGTTTCGAGTTCCTGGTTGTTCCAACACCTTCGTTGCCAATGAAATATTTCAAGGATAACTTAAGCTTGCACTGGATGATGAAAAACATGAGCTATTTATATGTTTCTCTCGGGCTTCACAGGCATCAAAATAGATAATGTTTTTCATCATCCAGTGCAAGCTCAAAATATGAATTTCACTCCTTAGTGTGTACTTGCTTTTACGGGTGTCTTTGTTTGTCTGTATACTGGTGTTTTCCCCATGATGTCGCGTGTTGGTCTATTTTATATGATTATGACATTTTTGGTCTTAAAGAGAAAGAGAAATCCAAAGAGAAAAAAACTACATACACTATTTCCAGGTCCAGCCAAAAGCAATCACTATTCCGCTGGACTATCATCTCACTTGATTTTTTATAAACTTTGTTTGGATACTTTTCTATCAACGTATAATTATGTTTTGGTGCTCAAAAACATGTCTATATTGGATGGTTTCTTTTATGCACCAGAACATCTTTTAATAGACATTTTTCAGTTGCACCTTACATGACGATTTGTCCGTCAACAGAGACTTACTTTGGACTTTATTCAAGAATGGCGATGTCAGCAGTAACTGGAATCTATCTTTTTCGTCTGCCACTAAATATTATTTTTTGTCCTGATATCTTTTTTTTACCTTTATGCTTAGTTCACACCAACGGCGCTTTGATGGCGCTTTAAAGCGGCGTGCAAAGCGGCACCAAAGCATAACAAAGCTTGATTAAAGCGGCAGGGTCGTAATAGATCGTAAGAAAGCTTGGAGTAAAGCGGGACATTCGGCAAGAGCGCCAAATTTTTTTTGAACTGTTTAAAAATTTTGGGCGCTCTGTCACGAATTGATTAAAGCGCCGAGAGCGTATCAAAGCTTAACAAAGCGTAACAAAGCTCAGCAAAGCTTGACTCAAAGCGTAGGAAAGCTTAACAGAGCTTGGTTCAAAGCGGGGACCCCAGTCTTCACGGTCTATCACCACTTGACACGCTTCGTTAGATGTCTCAAGATTCGCTACGATCTGGCATGAAGATCTGACACGAGGTCAGACGCTTTCATCAAGATCTGACACGCTTTGTTACGCTTTCATGAAGGACTCTCACGCTTTCACACGAATTGAGACGCTTTGATCAAGGATTGACACGTTTTAATAGGCTTTGTTACGCTTGGCAAACTTCCTCACGCTCTCTGACGCTCTTTCACGCTCTCCTCCGCCTCAAGGGCTAGGATGTAGTTATACAGCAGGGAGACAAACATCATGTCTTCTTCAGACAGATCATGTTCTGGGACATCTGGGATTTCTGGATCTTGATGTTCTACCATCGTGTTCTGGAATAAAAGATGCAATGATTTTGTGGATCTGCTGCATCTTTATTTATAGCTCTGGGTCAAAAGCGGCATGAAATCGGCGATCTCGACATTTTCCAATGCGTAACAGAGCTTAACAGAGCGTAACAATGCACAACAGAGCTTGATAATCGTATCAGAGCCTGATTTAAAGCGTCATAATCGCATCAGAGCGTAGTAAAGCGTAACAAAGCTTATCAAAGCTTATCAAAGCGTGATTTCAAGCGTAACATAGCCTCATCAAAGCGGGATCAAATCGTGAGGAAAAGTAACAAGTCGGGCAATAATTCGTCCCCCAATTCGTATCAGAGCGTATCAGAGCTTATCAGAGCGTAACATTACTTAGGAGATCGCGATATTTTTGGAAAAGTAAACAAAAATGACGGCGCTTTGCTCGCTGATTTAAAGCGCGGCATTCGCCGTTGGTGTGAACCAAATATAACAAACAGTGCATACCATAATAAATGCCGATAAAAACATGTACCAAATATATATTTCACAATTGAAATGCAGCCAAACATCTTTTTTTAAAGTTATTTCTTGTTCCATACACGTATGCATTCACTGGTTGTAACTTGCGAGTAGGTAAATTCGATGTTTCTGCGTCTAATATAATTATTTTTCGGCGTCAATATTTCACCAAGCTCAGGTTAATGAACAGTGGAATTGCATAAGTTGTTCGCAACTTGTGCAAGCCAATATAGCTGGTCCACAGTAATCCTTCGAATGTAAAGGAGATATGGAGCGGATATGGAATTCAAGTATAAACATGCCCATATCTTGTTATGATGATTCATGTACTGAACTACAAGGGAATTTGGGTTTCCCCTTGACCCTTAAGAGGACTCGAATATATGCACTAGTCATTTCTAACAAGAGAACAGCGGGGACTTTGACTTTTGTTAAAACCTTGGCAGTTTTCTCCACCGACTGTCATGTTTTACTTTATACTGCCATATTTTCCTTTGTATAGCAATTGCCCCACATTTACCCACACCAAGGGTACAATGCAAAAAGTTAAAACATGGTTCATTTGCCCAGCTATATCCCTGCCATGTCAGAGGATAGGGTGTGTGGTTAAAACTGACTGGTACATTAAACTAATTGAGAGAGAGCTCACTTGCAGCAGAAAGCTGATATTTGAGATATAAGGATCAGGCGCGTTCGGAGGGCATTTTATAGAGTTCGCATTCTGGATAGTCCCCCTTTATGAAGCAAGGGGTTTGGCACTTTTGCTGAAAATGGTTTTAGTGAATTTCACAGAGCTAAAAAGAGCTATGAAGACACGCAGTATGTACACGCTAAACTGGAGTTTCCTTCCAAAAAAACAAATTGAATGGCTAAAACCCTATACTTGCATCGTCAAGTTGTAGGCTTATGCGTATTTTCGTACACTTAAGTACGCCCCTAAGTATGCAAAAAGCTTCAGCCAGATATTCAGACAAAATCTAGTTTCCAAAGTTTTTAGAATCTAAGAAACCATGACGCATACTGGGAAATTGCTATTGTAAAGTTAAATTAGTGGCAGATCCAGATGGGGTTCAGAGGGTTTGCTCGAACACCCCCCTAGTTTTAAATATCCTATGAAAATGGAATAATTTGCTTTCAGTGAGGCCAAATTATTTCATTTCATGGGATATTTAAGAAAAAATGAGATAAAATTAGAAAAGCGAACCCAGCACATTTATGCATATGAACCCCATTTCCAGAAATCCTGGAACCCCCCCCCCCCTGTAAATACACCAAAAGTCAATATAGTCTAACTCAGTCGATTCTAGTAATTCAAGTGTCATTATACGCATAACTATTTTTCTGCTAGTGGCGACTGTTGTCATCTATTGATCAGCCACATTTTGGACCAAGATTAGGCCAGACATAATATTGGACTTGATCCAAATCCAAAATGTTTGACACTGTCATGGTATCCCCCAAGTATCTTTTTTTAAATGAGTTAATTTAAATAAAAGGAAAGATAAAAGAAACTGTAGACAATGAAAAAGCATGCAAAATTACCCAGCTTGCATATAGATAATTGTTGAGTCGATTTGGGTGAACTTTATATGATATTGATTGTTCATGGTAGCGATCACAAAATATCAAAATGCATCAGATATCATAAATGAATACAGGAGGGACAGGCAGACCTGCTAAATCACGTTTGTGATTAAACTGCATCCTATCATATCAAGCTCATTATCTTCAACATACTGAAAGAGTTCACCAATCTATTATAATTATTATTAATCATTATTTCCCATCTTTGAAAATGCTAAAACTGTTTATTTCAATACACGCTTAGTTGACCACCCTTAGAAATTCAGAAGGAGTAAAATACAAAAAGACAATAAGTATAGCTTTTTACTTCATGTTATTTATTTGGTGAAGTGTGTTGGGGTGGCACCACAGATTTTTATGACAAGCTTGTCTAAGCGGTTTAACAGTACTTTGTGCACATACCTATGCTAGAAACTGACAACAACCCTTCTTGTACCAGCAGAACTCAGTTCGGACCAATTAAAATTCCCTAGGAGTAGAGCTGTAACGAGCCCTTGATTTAATGTAGCTCAATGCAAGGGTAGAGGTTGTGTCTTCTGGCAAACTATTTGCTACCATGTTGCTGCATACACCTTATTGTGAAAAGTTGATTTTTGGCCAACGCCCCACACCTAAGTCCACCCAAAGGGTTGAACATTTCTTTACTTCAACAACAGCAGAATCTAGGGCGAAGATTTGGTACCAGTAAAATGCATTTAAGCCCCCCTGTGGCTTAGGCTGATGTCCGTTCTAAGGCGGTGGTTCTGTTGTTGTTGACTTTTTGTTTATTGTTACTCCCATTGTGGGAGTCTGTAATTTTTCTATGTTTTGTTGTACGTTACTTTATGTCCATTCTAGTATTGCAATCATCTTGATGGGGAAGAGAGAGCTGATTGCTTTGCTTAATTTGTCTTCCTGGTGTCTCGTGATGGTTGAGCAGCTCTTCTTCACGGTGCCACGGGGTTGTCTGCAGTTTGTGATTGTGGTATTTCCTGATCATACTCACTTACTATTTGGACCCAGGCATACAAACTAAAATTTCACTTGATATGTTTCAATATCTATTGCGCCTCTGCCTGCAAACTAAGTAAGTTAAAAATAATTACAATCTGACTTAGTTATTGCGAAATTATTTTATGATCAAATTCCCCAAAAGTATGGGGCCAGGTCATGTGCGAGGTCATAACCCCTGGATTATAGATCTGCAGTCAGACTCAATAGATTGAATATAATTTCGGTTTCTAGTGCATAAGTGGAGGTTGAAATCTTTCTCTCTAACACAGTCAAACCGTTGCATGAGTTGCAGTCTTTTCTGGATTCATTATGTTAACTTCCATCATAAAAGTAGTCCAGAGTCCATTTTAATATAATCAGCAGACATAAAAGGCATGCAACATTTTCACAACTACAATAAATCAGCATTTTAAAAGAAAATATTATATTAGTTTGCTGAAGATGACTTCGTATGATTTCCTAACAAGAAATTAACGGAGTCGCAAGTTACAACTAATGAAGTTGTTAAACGTTTCTGAATTACACTGCTGAGATCGCCCCTCTAAAATAACGTAAGTCTAAGGTGTGCTACATCTTACAAATCCTAAGGTCCGCGGTAACTGAAAAATGTCTAATAGGAGAAACTGGACATATACATTTTAGTCTATATATTATTCCATAAATTGCGCTCTTTTATTCAAAACTAGTGATAATTCGATGAAAAGACGGTCTAGTCTCGTAGATATCAAATAATCAAAATTCGACTGTAACAGTTACTGTAGTCAATTCGTTTTACCCGTACAATTCTGAACTGAGAACCATATGAGCCTCGGCATGAAATTACCAACAATCTGGCATTTAGACAAGTGTAGACTCAGGCTAGCCTGTGCAGCCTCCTTTTAAGCTTTGAAACTACAAATGATGTGAAGTCAGTAGCTTAACAGTCATAGGATATTCAAGCGACTAGCAAAGGCTCTGATCAGACTGCGTGTATGCGCAGGCTGGTCTGGGCCTTTGCTGGTCGCACATACCACATTGTTGGAAATCTCATGCCGCGGCTCAATTATCATATTCGCAAGTATGCCTTCTTGCGTATGAGGCGGAGGTTGATTATTTCTTTTGTTTGCTAGGTTTGATGTTTTATGTCCCAGTCAACAGCTTTGGTCATGTTGAGACGATCAGTTCACCTTGCCGCACCTTTTCCTGGGCAAGCTTGACTAAACGGTTGACCAGTACTTCGTGTACAAAAAAACTGACAACAACCCTCCTTGAACCAGCGGAAGGAGAATGACTGTAGAAATTATTTCATTATCAATCTTCACGAAAGAATAGGAGCGGGCCTGGATCGGACTCGCGACCCCTGGATCTGCTGGCGGAATCGCTACCGAATGTGGTAGGGGAACAGTGATTATTTTTACGTTGAGATGTGATGCATTGCGTACTTTTCTAACAAGGCAACGCCTTTGTATTTGAAAATAAGCTATACAATTTCGAACATTTCTCACCAGACAAAAATGCTATGACAAGCGGCTGGGTGCAGACTGAGATCAGATTGCCCCTGAGAGAGATTTGCTGCTTGTTAATATTTTGACAATAAATTTAGTGATTCAAACTCGACTTCCAAAAATATTGTTAGAGAAAAGTGTTCAAAATTTAACCCATATAACCCTCGCGTCCTTTTTGTGGGACATATGCAAACCGTGCAGAACCAGACCAGACGCCGCTTAAAAGCGGCGTCTGATCAGGTTCTCCACTGTTTGTTTACAGAATAGTCTATTAAAATTTGACCAAAACTTAAAAATACCCGACCCAACATCCCTTAAAACAGAAATTGATTGGTCCAATTGATAACAGTGGGAAGTTCCATTCGGCTTAAATGGATTAAAGAACATGTACTGTACCTGTTTTTCTAGAAGCTGATGAAAGGAGAGAGGGAGAGCGTACATGTGTGTGCACTTTTCCCGCTTTATTATGTCAATCAACCAGGAAGCTTGATCTGTCGGCGGCGGCATGATCTCCAGTCTTGTAAACCGAGTTTGACCGGTGACGACGGTGTAGGGAAAGCCACCAGCCCATCCAAATGGTCTGTCATTAAGGTAGATACTATCATATTCCATGGTCAGTGAGTCAGCCCATGATTTTGCAGCGGGTAGAAAATTTTTGTGGGTGTGCACTACGGCTTTTGGCGTGCCGGTACTACCCGAGGTTTGAAACAGAGTAAACACATCGTCTTGACTTATCGTTGGTAACTCCACACTGATATTCTCCCAAGACATCATATCGCTGAGGGTCAAAATGTGTTGCTTGTTTCTAGGTCCATTATGACAGAAAAAGTATCGCAGATATGGCAATTGGTCACTGCTTACATTTCCATCAGCTCTGTAATCACTAATAAGCGTTTGAAAAATGGTCCACTTTTCTTCATCCGCTCCAGGATCAAGTGCTATTAATGAACACGTTTGAAGCTTCTCCATCAAGGCGATGAAGTCACTTCCGTCTGCGAAAGTAAAAGACAGGTTCACGGTCCTGGCACCAGCAAACATTGCACCAAAGAAGACGTACAGCCATTCGGGGCATGTTCGCATAGAAACGGCGACAAACTCGTCCTTTCGAACTCCAAGATGAACCAGTCGCTTTCCAAATCGAACCGCATTGTCGTACAACTCCTTGAACGTTACAGCAATCCGCGTGTTATCACCGGAAACGAACACTACGGCCTCCCGGTCTGGTCTTGCGAGGCAATTTTCCCTTAGACAATCCGAAACAGTTCTTAATTTATCATGAAAGAAGTTCTTTCGATCCTTTTTGCAGTAACTTAACTCATGCTTTTTATCTTTCTCCATATCCGTGCAATGAATATCTTAGTTTTAATAAGAGTATAGTTTTTCTTTATTTCATATTTGCTTAAGATTTTTCAGTATCATTAGAAAATGTACATTGTTAATAATTATGAAGTTTACATGTACGTGTACCAATACATCCAGCGAGAGCTATCAAGTAAGAATCTAAGGGCATTTGTTTACTGGCGTAAATCGTGCACCCTGATCAGTTTGTGCAGATGCAACCGCAATGGATACATTGACATGTACACGTGTATGTACTTCAATATGGTGACGCGACTCTTATGGTACAAAAGCAAATAAATGTTATGTTTTAGTCACGCTTAAAAGTAGGTTACGACACATTATCATTTTACGCTAGCGTGCCCTAGATAATCAATTTATAAACGGTCTACCAGCATTTTAAAGCAGAACTCACGCTAGAGAACCACTGTACTCGAACAGCGCAGTCATCGCGTGGTGGTTGCAGTCGACGCGATTACTTTTTCGTGTACAGAGGTTCTCTAGCGTGAAAACTGCATTGCAGTCCTAATTACACCACTCCCCAACCCCCGGAATAAATAAAAATGAACGAATGAAAAAATACGACATCACATCTTAAATGAGTAATATACACACCATATGTTGCAAGAACATTAATTTTAACTCTTCTCCTGCCATTGTTTCTGTCATAGAAATATTTTGCTTATATACCTGCATATATTCAAATGCATATCAGAAAAAACATCCACGGAAGCAATTGCGATGAACCCAGTTCAGACTGCTCCTGGATTTTTTGAATGGAGCAGCCATGTGCGGATCCATTAAAAAAATCCAGGAAGTCCGGAACCCCCTGGAAAGTCACAAGTTCTATGGGTTTCTATACATATTAGCATTTAGACCCCCCCCCCTGGAAAATGTTGGACCCCCTAGAAAACGTTGGACCCCCTCTGAAACCTTGTAGAATTTTAGTTTTTTTTTAAAATATACCATTGATGAACCACTGTAAAACTGTAAAATAAGTTGAGGACTAAGAATAATTTAAAAAAAGAAATGTCAGAGCTGTTTTCTGGCAGTCGTGCCTGGACCCCCCCCACCCCGCCTCCCTGGCTAAAATTCCTGGATCCGCGCATGGCAGTCTGAACTTGGTTCATAGTGTTTGCAATATAGCCTATCAAGAGAATCATCGGCAGATGACAATTGCCGTAAATGGCGGAAAAAAACTAAGAGAAAGCAGGTGCACTAGAAAATTGAGGAAATTCAGTACTTTAAGTAGTATTTCAAATATACATGTACATGTATTACACAACATGTGTCAGCACATGAAATTTCGATGCTGATCGCTTATGCGCGGCAAATGTCTCTAATGAACAGCCATGTTGGCGTTTAGTAGGCAGCCAAGCTAGAGGTATAAAATTAGGGTTGGGCCTTCATCTATATCCCGATTTTATGTTTGCGAGTAGCAAAGGTTCAGGCGAGTCTGTGCATATGCGATACGTACCGAAAGCTCGTGCACTGGTCCATATATTGTCCTGCACAGGGCCCGGAATTAAAATGCTTCATTGAAGTTAAGGAAGACTAAAGTTAAGTATTGATATTCAACATGCTATATTAGATGCTAAATAAATTGTCTGGATCGATGCAGTACTTAATTGTGGTCAAAGATAGCAGTGTGATCTACAGAAAAAATGAAACTACTTTGATTTTAATCAGTTTAAAACGTTATTTTTCGCATCCTTTACATAAGTCTTACTTAACTTTAAGGAGACATTGTAATGCCAGGCCCTGATACTGCAGTCTATTTCAGTCGTGAATGGCGCTGAAAAGGTTTAATTGATAAACGAAAAAAAAAAATCGACACCTATCTTTTTCAGATTTTAAAACAATATGCCAAACGGAAGTCCTGGAAGTAATTTCCTCAAATAATAGGAAGCCCATCCGTTTGTAAGGATACAAACCACTTTCTAGAACATGTAGAATTGGGGTGATTAATCTGCTGACGCAGCTTAAACCGTGCCGTGAGATAGCCGGGTACCAGTGTGTATACGCCTTTTGAGAACCAGAACCTAATTGTTCAGTCACTCGACAGGACAAATATGCAAAGTAATCCTGCTACTTAATGTTTGGTCCTTTAAATCAGCAGAAAATAAAAATTAAGATTTCATCTCCTGCATACACCTAAGGAATCGTCTAACGCATACACTTTTGTTTTGGCATTTTCTTGAAAACTAGAATTTCGAATTAAAAAATATTTTGGATACATTAGAACAATGTTTTCCGGTAATGCATGGCTGTTTGCAGAGAAAACTGATGGAGAGTATTTAAAATATTGAAGTTTGAATTGAAAACTTCAAAAAACGAAAGTCGCAAATTTACCATTTTTCAAACAAATCAATACGAAAAACAGAATAGCAATTTGTCAAATGTTTTCAATTTAGTAACATGGATTAATGAGACATGAATCATTTTCAATCATATTATTATTCATAAAGGAAGAAAAAACATCCAACTTCTATCTTCTACATCTTTAAAAGTGAACGGACAATGCGCACACACAAGTAATTAAATTATTCCTGAAAATCGCATCGCATATGTGCTCGATTGACTTTAGATCTGGGGAGCAGGATAGCCATGGATAAACATTTATTCTGCTAGCTAGAAGCAGAGTCCTGCTGGTGTTACTCACAGTGTGGACTTTTTATATTTCAACTGTTCAAAATCGCATGAAAAAAAAATCGGTAGAATATGGCCAGGAAATACCACAACCACACACAGCCGGGACGCGTAGTGAAGGCGTATGAATATTATCAAACATGCATAGCAACAAAAACGTTCGAATTTTTCGGCTTTCTCAGCGAAGCGAGGAACAACACCCCAAATTTAACCGCTTGTTGCACGAATGTCCCAAATCTAATTCTGTTAAAAATTGGCCACTTGTGTTCGTCGTTTGTTCAAGTTTTCCCATAGCGTATGATTTTTAATCTACGACAACGCTATTAAACAACGAGATGGGCGAAACAGAAAACTTGCAAGATGGATGTGACTGTAAAAAAATGGTTCACGTTTGATATCAAACTTCTCATTTTTTCGACTTGGTCCCGCTGTGGCATATATGTCATGAAAAAATATAGGGTTTCAACTACCAATGTGCCAATTTTTATCGAAATTCATTCTGGAGACAAAATTCGTTCCATTATCTTCGAGAGGTCATACGGTCTTCAAACGGTCAAACTTCCAAGATGTCGGAAAACGAGGATTGGGTGCGACTGGCAAAGCCAGTTCATATCGCGCAAAACCAATCTAGACCATAATAAATGTATTAAAATTCAAATGAAAATATAGATCTATTTAATATATTGGATATCTAGGCCTTATTTACCTCGGATAAATTCATGTTTCACTAATATTCTCAATCAATGACAACGTTATCTTTCCTGACCGTCTGGTTAATGACGACACCATCGATAAATAAATGACGTAGGCAACCATTTTTTAGTGCACTGGGTATAGAAAGCCGTTCCTGTTGTCTTATTGATTTTCAATAATCTTGCTTACAATCAGGAAATGTCTTGCACTAGCAGATTGTTTCTATGGGGGTTGATAAAACTTGGGATAGTCCATTTTACACCCAATTATGCACTAATTAATACTTTACAAACTACTGATGAGGCCCTCCCAGGGAGGGAAGATGGTACCTGTTCCCTTGTTTCCCATATTTTCCCTGTTCCCCAATGTTTCCCTTCCCCTCAAAATTAATTGGGCCCTTTGTTCTTCTGTTACCCTGAGATGAATGCTCTTTTCCCCCTGTACCCCAACCCCTGGGAGGGCTTCAGTGATGGACCCCCCCCCCCCCCCCCAATAACACAGACGTTGAATCGACATGAAAATAGTATACCAAAACATATTTGATTTCATTTTCAGAACAGGTTATGTGTAAGCTACAACATTGTTACTGTCCCTATTATTAAAAGTGGCCCAGGGTTTTTTCTCTCTATTTTTGGAACATGACCCAATCCCCAGCATTGGGAATTTTTCACATAGTTTTATACAAATTGGGGAAAAACTCACACCATATAACATAATCAAATCAAACAAAGGTTAGCTAATAAGAACATTTCAACATTATGAATTTAACAGGTACTATACATTGGGGTACATTGTCACAAAATAGTGACATTTTTTTTGTTTCTTAAATTGGGAATATTCTCCTTGATATTGGAAAAACATACTTTTTTGCAATTGGGAACATGACCCAAAATTGGGCTTCAAAATGTGCCAAAATACCCTGTTTAGTTTATCAGAAATACCAAGAAAACAATTACATCTGTATCACTATACATACTCTAGACAGATTTACATTGCAAGACAAAGAATTTTCTGGTCCAAGTTACTGCCTGATTCTTTAAATAGGATGAATACCCATGCCCTAATCATATTGTTTACCTGACCCCAACAAATACAAAAGTTATATGATCCAAATATCATATAAACATATGACACTGTGTTTAGGGTGCTCTTTGAGACGGTTCTTTTGAGTACCCACAACATATGTTTGATTAAGAAATAATTCAATCTTACATTAATAGTTTTATCTTAGGGATAGGTGCTTTGGGGAGGGAATGCTATAGAAGTTTGGGGTATAAAGTATCCTTTATAATAAGCATACTTAAATTCATTTAAATAGATACATGTCTTTATTGTAAAAGACCTCCTAAATAAAAAAATCTACAAATATATTCTTCCTAGAGATTGGTTTATCTCAAAATATGTGTTACACACCCTTTGTTTTGGACAAAAACAAACTCAGTTTACTCTTTTATCATCTTAATCCTTTACTTCATAGGCTATATTTAGATCATTACATTATTTTCTATTTTAGACAACATTGAAAAAATTCAAGAAAATTGAAGCTAATTAGTCTTGAATTTGAAAATATAATGGTAAATGGAGCATTTGCTCCAAAAGAGCAAATGCTCCAAAAGAGCAAATGCTCCATTTTCCATAATATTTTCAAATACATGATATTTCAAAGGTGTAAAAGGTTAAAGCTGGTTAGATCTTTCTCAAATTTGAGACCATAACTAGCTGGCATCAGTTTTTGATTCCTATTACCAATTTTGGGGGTCTCTGACTCTCAGAAGCACTGTGTAAAACCAACAGATCATTGAAAAAATATAAACAAAACAGACTTAATACTGATATTACAGACTTATTCTGCAATTTGTAGTTATTGAAAGTAAACAAGTTATTTTGACATCTAATACTCTCATAGGGCCAGTTAGGCACAAAAAATTTGCATAAAATTGTGATTATTTTCTTATCCATCAGTTAAAACATGTGTTTTGTGTGCTCAAAAGAACCGTCTCATGGAGACGGTTCTTTTGAGTACCCACAACATATGTTTTGGTTGAGAAATAAGAAAATAAATTTCAGTTACGCACTCTTATCTGGGGGCCTGAAGTCTCTTATAAATATTTGTGATATATGCTGTGGGGAGTGGGGCTATAGTAGCTTAAGGTATAAAGTACCATATTCTTCATAATAAGCATACTTTTGTACAAATGATGTAACTATTTCACAAATGAGGGAAATTGGTGTTCCAGACCAGCTGGCTTCATTCTGATTAACTGTTAATTTTACAGGAACTTTATTCTGTGTAATCAATCATCAGATCAGTTAACAGCTGATGAAATCTCTCTAAAATTTGAGACCAGTGTTTAATTAAACTGTCATCCAGTTTTTGAAGTTCGAGGCCAATTAATGTTTGGGAGTCTGACTAAGATTCCTGTAAGACAGTTAAAAATTCTTATTATGAATCCTTTATCATTGTTGGTTTATAATAAGAACATGTCTGCTTATTGCATGTATATAGTGGTTGGTATGCTGCAAATTGGAATACATACTTAAACCTCTTTTTATCCAGATTGAAAGCAATCTCAGTCTACACTTTACAAAAATGATATTAATGAGGTCCAGCTAGTGGTGTTTGTGATATGTTACATAATGTTTACCTGCATACATTAGCCTGCTTCTCTTTCCCCAAGAAATAGTTATGTTTTCTTACTAAAGTTGTCTTTGTTCCAAGCCCAAGCACCTTTTTTTAAAAAAAAAATAAAATAAAATAAAAATAAAGCGAAAAGGTTTTTCTCTTATTTAGGGTAAGGTCTAGTTTGAAGGTTGAATATTGTATGATTCAATATTAATGATGTATTAATTGGGGTCTGGGTCATAATGGGATGCTTTTATCAATAAATTGTATTTTAATTTCATATTTAATAGCAAAGTTCCCACAGACTCTGAAATAAGGGGTATACTGGCTCCCATTTTCTTAGTTTTGTACACCCCAATAAAATGTGAGCTTTGCTATTAGGCTTTTTATAAAATTTACTTTTTTTTTGGGGGGGGGGGGGGGAGTTTATGAATGGGTCAACTTTCTGTGAAATCAAGTATATGAAGGGATATTTTTGTATATGATTCGGATTGGGGTTGGTCTGAAAATACTGGCTCGCACACCCGTACCAAAATTACCCACTAGTTACTCCCCCATGCCCACACCCCCTCCCCCAAAAGAGATTTATACCTTTCTAAAAATGTTCCCTAAAAATAAAGTTTTCAATTATTAAAAGAATCAATGGTTATTTATTTAAGAGAAAAAGATAAAGTTTAGTAAACAAAAACAGAGATAATCCTTGCCCAAAATGATGATGGGCCCTTAAAATGGGCCAATGACCCATATATCCAATTCAAAGTCATGCAAATTTCAAAATTTCGATGGGCCTTTTAAAATTTTTATGGGCCCTTTGCAAAATTTGATGGGCCCAAGAATCCTTAAGTTAATATTCACATTAGAGCAAAATTGACATGAAATTTGAATAGTTTATATGGGGCCAAGCCAAAAGTAAAGTCCATTTTCTAAAAGCAATAAAACTTTCTCACAAAATGGATTAGGCTCATCCAGGATTATCCCTGCAAAAATGAAGAATATTGGGGAACAGCTAGGAAAAAAGAAGACATAAGAGCAAGAGGAGGATTGAGGGTGGGGTGTAGTTTAGTAGTTGGTGAGGCCTTCCATGGGTTTTGGGGAACAGGGTAAAGGGGCATTTATTTCAAGGGAACAGAGGAGGTAAGTGCAACTTTTGAGGGGAACAAGCAAACAAAGAAAATGTTGGGGAACATGGAACCCAGGAAAACAAATTTTCGATTTTTGGGGAACAAGCAAGTTTATTTCAGCCTCCAAACCCGTGAGGGCCTCGATGGTTAGTGGATAATTCAGCCAAGGTACACACATAACAATATAGTTCCTTCTGACATTGGGTGAGCCCGGGGGTGAGCGGTTGAATGGTCAATGCATGCGCAGATCCAGATTTCTTTGTCAGAGAGGGGGGGGGGGGGTCCAAGCCCAACAGCGAGAAAACAGCCTTGATTTTTTTTATGTTTGTTTTTGGGTTTTTTAGTCCAAAATTTTCCGCGGATGCGGGGGGTCCAGGGTCCAACCATTTACGGGTTGGGGGGGGTCCAAATGTTAATTTCTATAGAATTTGATAGAACTTGTGATTTACCAGGGATGGGGGTCCGGACCCCCTAACCCCCCCCCCCCTCTGGATCCGCACATGCATGACATTTAAAGACTAAAGTCGAAAGGGGAAGAATCGGCAGCCCGGGAAGAAGGGAACATTTAAGATTTCTCATTTCAAAGTAACGGGAAAGCCCATTTTCAGGCGAACGAAACAATTAAAAATGAAATCTGCATACCTAGGATGCACCTCTGAGGCCCCAGAGATAAGGTATTTGAACATCACAGTTCTTCGCTATTTTACAGAAGAATATGTATTTGCATTATTCCTTTAGAATCACATTTTTATAGATAAAACGTATCGATTACAACACGTATACTCGTAATATTGTGACGTAAATATGGGACAACTTTGACTAGTGACTACGTCATTTTAGAGCTTTGTCCCGCGTTTATACTCAGCTGAAAGATGGACGGGGCAAAGGTGAATATGTTTTAATTTATTTCATCAAAATCGGTTCTGGAGACAAAAAACGTTCCATTATATACCAGAGCTTATATTTCATTTCTATTTTTAAGCGCCTGACGGTGGTGCATTTCAGAGCTTGATTTCATTGCAAAGCAATATATCATTTAACACTTTCAAAAAAGGAAATTGGCGATTAAAGGTTGCAGAATCTAAATATATAGCGAGAATACACTGTCATTAATTACAAATTAAGAATAAAGAGCGTTTAAAAAAGGGAATTTTTGGCGCCATTTTTCGGCCGCCATTTTGAGGGAATATTTTGCGTCGCGCATTTTTACAATTTTAAAATACTTTAACTCAAAATACGCTCTTTGCATTCCTACTGACACTGCAGACCAACCCATTGCAGCGCGAGGAAGAGACAAATAGCACTAACAGTTCCATGACATTAAAAGCAATTTTTAAGCAACCACCCATCTCTCTCTCTCTCTCTCTCTCTCTTCCCCAGCGAGATGATTGTAAAACTAGAAATGACACTAAGTACTGTAATACAAAAACAAGGACCAAATACAAAATTAAAACACAAACAATAGGAGCAACAATAAACAATTAACCAACAACAGCATACACACCGCCTTAGAGCGCTCAGTCGAAGTTACTGGGGGCTTAAATTATCTTTACTGGCCAAATCTTCGCCCTAGATTATGCTGTTGTCAAAACAAAAACAAAAAACGGTATGCTCGCGTGGAGGCTTCCTTACTTATCCAAGGTATCATCATGGGGAAACAATCAAATTATTACTGTGATGAAACAAAGAAAATGGCTCTGAACACACAGACTGTCAGAGCTAAAATAAACCCTCCCCCAGTTGAGTCACAGTGGGCCCATCCAAAGACAAAAACCAGGCAATGGCCCACCATAGAAATTTTTCTGTCAAGGTCGTCATTGTGTCTGACGCCTAACCCCCCGTGAATTTCATGCATTTTTATTACAAAATGACGCTTTCCATTGTTCAGCATGACAAATGAAATTAAAATTGCTTCACTGAAATGCAGATTTGAGCATAAATTCCATTTTTTGTGACTTCGTATTTTGACCCTTTCAAATTAAATAAGCTGTTGTTTGCATAATACCCAAGGAATTGTTTTGAAATTTTCACACATGACGTGAATGATATTGAATTTTTGTATTACAACAAAAAATTGAATGCTTTTAACAATATTAAGCGTTTGCAGTAAATTGTTTACTGTATGCGTTAGAAGATTCCTTAAGTATAGTAGGAATGAAGTGTTTGTATTTTCTAACCAGCTCGCTTTATTGCTTAACCGTGTACGTGTTGACGTCGAACGTCGATCATGTCACGTACCTAAAGAAAATTCGCCTTCACGAACTCGGAATACAAATACAACATATGCACGGAAAGTTGTACGAGCAGTGTCCGAAATTATTTCAAACACCGGACAGTGTTTCGTCGGCAATAATCGGTCGGCGTCAATCACTAGACGTAGCCTTGGATCAAAAGATCGAACTAGCGGAAAAGACATTGACGGATTTGATACAGACCTTTGTGAATTGCACGAACATAGCTCGGCCTCAAGTGACGACGCTTGCTCACACAGAAAAGAGCACATCGGCGTTTTTAACGGAAGAATCGACACTTCCATTGTCACCATCGACGACGACGTCATCTTTATATACAACAACAATGAAACGTAAGTCAACTTGATTAATTGTTTAATCCTTTCGCAAAGAGATGCACGCGCGGATCCAGAGGGGGAGGGGCGGGGCAGGGGATCCGGACCCCACTGAAAAATCACAAAATATAGGGTTTGTAATTGTTCTATGTTTTGTTGTGCGTTACTTTATGTCCATTCTAGTATTGCAATCATCTTGATAGGGAAGAGAGAGCTGATTGCTTTGCTTAATTTGTCTTCCTGGTGTCTCGTGATGGTTGAGCGGTGCCACGGGGTTGTCTGCAGTTTGTGATTGTGGTATTTCCTGATCATACTCACTTACTATTTTTCTTAGCAATACTGGTCCGGATCCCCTAAAGAATCACAGAAGCTACCAAGTCAGCATGCAATGTTGGACCGATTGTTAATGGTATTTGGATCTTCTCATAAACTAAAAAAAACCTAGTCAAAGTTGGACCCCCTCTGGGAAAAAAATCTGGATCCGCGCATGAGGCACATTAGCAAACAGTACAGTACCAGGGTCTGCACTGTTTGCAAAGTTAAAAACAAGCTTATGGGACGTTTAAACACTTTAATTTAGAATAGCTTACCCATAACCATGATGACCACATAAAACATAAAATGGACTGTCCCATACATATTGTATCACAACACTATCCATCATAATGAAAATGGCTAAAAGTAGCTGATAATTATTTCCTACTTGTGTCAGTGGCTTTGCGTTGTTGTGGTTTCGCCACAAATATATGAATGCGATGTTAAGAAGAACTGCAATTTACTAACTGCAAATAGGAAAAAAAAGTTTACTATACAGCAAAACCTGTGTAAAACGGCCACTACATAGATCAATCTTCATAACAAATGATAGCTTTATTGAAGGTCGAAAGTATTGCAGAATGTTCCCCTTGGCCTGCATTAAGCGATAATTGGTATTGAAAACCAATTTTCGGCCTTTTTTAGGTTTTACCGTATTGCGTTCTTATTGTCATTGTGTCTGAGTTCTGTGTATGTTCCTCGTGGTGCCATAGGTTATTATTTGCATTTACTGGCCATACTCACTTGATCGTTTTAATGGCGTCGCCTCCCTGATCAGCACATAATTGATCCAGTTTGAGTTAAAATTGTGGCATTGACCTTAATTATGTGTGCGAAACGCCGCCATGCTATAGGTATTAATTATATATATATATAAAGTTATAAATCATTTGGCCTATCCGCTTAAGGACCAATATTTACTGAATAGGTGCGACTTGTCGCATATGTTTTAGTTGAACAAATAAAGTAAAAAAAGGCAAAGATCAGGAATTGATACAATCAAACACCACACCTGACCCAAGATACCAATGAGAAAGTTCACAATTAGACATCACAAACGAGAGGCAAGAGGTCAGCCCTTTCCCAGCATGTGACTACAAGGCATCAATAAACAGACGCGCACGAAAGCATAACAAAAACAAGACAGAAATAACATAAATGATCCACAAAAGAAGCACCGCCTTGGAACGGTCAGTAGAAATATTTAACTGGAGGGCTTAAACCGGTTTCATGGCGCGCCAACCTCATCACGAAAAACCTCAGAGCAAAATTAATCCCAAATTCGCACTTTGACTATAAAAGACTAGAAACCTGGGGAGGAATAAGCCATTTAACTAGCACATGGAATCGCGGTACTTATCTTATATGCGAAAACCATTTAAAAGCATATTCCTATGCATCTAGCGGGACTACATGTCTAAATGCTGGCCCATCCTCATCCATTCTTTCGTTCTGGAAAGTCTGACACAGCTCGAGAATCGAATCATGGCTTGGGTGTGTACCAAAAAGCTCCATTTTGTTAGTCGGAAATGGCGTATGGAAAATTAGTTCTGTAGCCTGTGGGTTCAGCTCTATTAAAATCGATTATTCTGATTATCTGAAAAGTTTAATCAGCAGCAAAAATGAAGTTAGGTTTTTTTTTTCAATAAAATATCGCTATAGCGATATTTTATTGAAAAAACCCCCCATAAACTTCATTTAAACCGTATGTTTTACTGCAATCTCACTAGCTATTGTGTTAACATGGTTTCTGTGACGTCAGCGTCACGTTACAAAAGTCAGCGTCACGTTTTCACCCACGTTATTAAAGTAGATCCTCGATGTACATCCGTGGTCTGATTACACGGAATTTCGCGTAAATTGGCCGAGGCAGTTCCGGTTGCCATTCTTTGCAATAACTCGAAAATGAACTTAAATATAGTAACATAGTCCGCGATCTAAACTAGCTTACGTGCACCCCCTCAAGACAACTTTTCATGAGTGCCAAACTGTTCATTAGCAACCCTTAGTGCAAAACAAGGCCGTCCTAAAAATTAACCTGTTTGGGCTTTGTGAAAATGCATAGTTTCCATGGTTACCCATTACGGATTTGAGGATGGTGGTGTGCCTACAAAATAACTCATATCTCAGCTGTTACTAATAATATCCTAGACTACTAAACGTAGTACCAAATTAAAGCTTAGACATAGGCATTTTGTCCATTTGTCGCATATCCAAATTATCTAATTTGCATATTCATAAATATTTATGAAAACATAACAAATGTGATTCAAGAATGAGGGTATACCTACAAAGTTAATAATATCTCAGCTGTTACTTTGTATAGACTACCAAAATTGGTACCTATGGTCAAATATGCAAATTTTCTTATTTGCATATTTTGTTTACTCATGAATGTTAAAAAAATCGTTAGAAAATAAGGAAAAAATCATTAAAACTTAAATAAGCTGGTTTCACCCCCATATTATAATTGTTGCATGTTTTGTATCATCAGTGACAAGTCCATTCATCCAGTGGTCCTATATGAATATTTTCTCATTTTCATATTCATGGAAATACATGGAACTTTTAACAAAATGAACATCACGTAAAAACTATAAACCCAGGGGAGGGAGTGAGATGGTTGGTAATACGATCTACCTTGTATTCCTCGGGCGTTTGCTATTGCATGCCAAATTGTTTAGTGCGAAAAAAAGTTGTCCTTAAAAATAAACATGTTTGGGCTATGTGAAAGTTTCCATGGCAACCTATAATGTGATTCTCAAAAATCGGGATGTACCTATAAAATCAATCATATTTCAGTTGTTACTTATCCTAGAATACTAAACATGACATCAAATTCTAACACACCTCGCCTATAGAGCCAACGGTAACAAACTGTGATATATCGGACAATAATTCACTGCAATAGTGTGTGATAGCTATCGTCACTGGAAAATGACGTCATTCATGGCATTAGACGGTGTAACGTCGTTTTTACGATTGAAAGACGTTACAATTACATGTAAACGTATGCGACGTAGTCTAAATATTGGCGGGAGTTCTTCAGTGCAATGGCGGAAAGTTGGAAGAAGCTGAAGACTTCGAATGTGTTTTCGTCGTTTATTGTGTGTTAGAATCGAAATAGATCAGCTCAAGTGCGTGAATTGTTGAGTAATAATCCACTGTTTGTCGGTCAGTTGTACGAAGATAAATCACTCGCGCTGCGCGCTCGTGATTTGATCTTCTTTACAACTGACCTCCAAACAGTGAATTATTACTCAACAATTCACTGCTGGAGCTGATCTATTTCTTAAGTAAAGCTAAGACACAGGCCCTTCCTACCATTGTCAATTAGTGACCTTTTAATTTTAATCAACTCTTTCAGAGGAGAAATAGAGGATCTTACATGAGTGCTCATGTTTTATTGAATTTATTAAACGAGTTGGGGAAAAGTAATAAAATGCGAGGCTTGCCGAGCATTTTATCACTTTTTCGCAACGAGTTTAATAAATTTGATAAAACAGGAGCACGAATGTTAGATTCTATTTATAACATGACATTAAAATGACTTTAAACCCGTATTTTGGACGTGAAAATGGGAGATTTTGCCGTCTTTTACGCAATGTTAAAATAGACGTCATAACATAACGTTGTTATGGACGTCATAACGTTTCCCGTAAATCGATAAACCACTAGTGGTTTACAGATTTTATTGCATGGTGTTATATCACTCTCAGACGCGACGTCATATGATAAGAGTTTTTAAAAAATGTCCTTAAGGTCCTTAAGGTTAGTGAGCCACGTGGTCTCCTGACAGACATGTTTTATTAGGGATAAAGTTCATTTTAGATTTATTTGTAAGAGGTCCCCTAGTGAAAGTATATGAATAATTGTATTCAATTCTGCCCAACCGTTTCAGATGAGATGATGTTTAAAGTATTCAATATACTAGGTACATATGGAAAACTGGCCATGCCCCCTGGTGGCCACGTTTTTTTACGGATCAAATTATAAAAGGTCACCATGTGACCATTTCTGCTTAATTATTTTTAATGTTGATGACTGGTTTAGAGAAGATCTTTCAACAGCTTTCTTAGCTGCAATAGGCAATGCCTGCTGGCAGCCAAGTTTTTAACGTATTTTGTTTTTGCTTTTATTTTTGAAGATCACTTGGTTTCATTCAGAGGATAATTTGTTTAAAGTTCCCTTAATCTGTATGCTAGTGAAACCAGCCACGCCTCTGGTGGCTATTTTTGACGGATCAAATTTGTTTTATGTATCTGTGTAGAAAGTCACCTAGTCATTTACTAGTGACCTTTTATGCCAAATTCCTTTCATATGGACATTCCTGTGAAGTTTGGTTAAAATTTGCCCAGTGATATAGGATGACTTTAAACATATTGTTGACACACCGGGACATTGAGTGATCCCGATTGCTCACTGTTCAGATGAGCTAAAATAAACGAACAGAAAAAAACGTCATTTTATAACAAATTATAAAAATATTACAAAACAGAAATATAACGTATCAAAAAGATAGCTGCGTCGATCAATATATGGGTCAGTGCACGAGATTCTGGAACCTATCGTATATGCGCAAATGCCTCTGATAAACGCCAATACTGACTTATCCAGAGGAGCTACATGACTAAGCTTTAATTTGAGACTTCATCTACATCCATACATTGTGTATGTGAGCAGCGAAGGCTCGGGCGAGTCTGCGCATATGCGCAGACTAGCCCGAGCATTCGCAGCTCACTGATGCGATAAGTATCGAGATCTCGTGCACTGGCAAATATCTATATTAATGCTGTTGGTATAATCTATTTATAGACTATCTAGATATATTTATATTCTTACATGTATTATCCTGATAGTTCATCGTATATATTTCCCCTGTTTTCAGATAGCCACGCTTTTCAAGTGCTACGGTCAAAGAACATAACGTTTTACGGATATGGTTTCCTGTTGCTGGAGGTCCGGGTACCAGCAGATGGTCTCAGTAGGAGTTCCAACTGGTGTTTCGATTACCAATATCTTTGTGAGGACTTCCACAGAAGACCTACTGGTTGTGGTGCACCTTATATACAAACTCTAGGTTATTGAGACTGTGGTCGAGTTTACAACTCAGACATGGATATCGAAAACATCCTGGGCTGTGATCCATCCGATATCATCGCAATGCTAGCTAACTCTACGTTCCCAGACATAAGCCATGAATCAAATGACGTATACGCTTTTGGCTTTGGCAGCTGTATGTCATCCGAATGTTCTAAAACCATCACAGGAAGTGAAACTGCTCTGTATTACATGGCGGCAGTTAGATATTACAATGCAACAACTTTTTACACTGTTTGCCGTTGAAGTCGTCGTAATCAGCTGCCAAAGTCCTTCAGTGTAAAATGCATTTACGGCCAAAAAAGAATACAAATGTAGTTTGTTTCACCTTTTAGCAAAGTAAAAAGTTTTCAAAAACACTTATTTTTGACATAAGCTGTTTGTTTGACTTATCGACGCTATAGGATACTGGCCTGATACAATGTTTTTTTTCGAGCAATAATGGCGGACAATATAAACATGCTTCGAAAGAAGGTAATATTAAAAGCTTATATGTCTAATTTCGAAGTTCATACTCAGCTATATTTTAGGATATAATTTATTTTAGGTATTTGGCGACTTGATAAAACAAATAAGGGTTCGATTTGCGCAGATTTTTTCCAAGTTACAGGAACATGTGGTTTGCTTATCATTTGAATCGAGAGCATGTTTTATATAAATATTCAAAACATTGAAATAAAACATATTGAAAACATCCTTTGCACAAGAGAGTATGATATTCAAGACAGCAATGTTTTTTAAATGTTGTCTAAAATAAATGTATACTTACGAGACAAAACAACTTTTAGTCCACTGTACTGATACCAAAAGTTACCCAGACAAGGTCAAAATTTCGAGAAAAAAACAAGCCATTGAACAGGTATTTTGAGAACTAAAGGTGTGCTTTTGTGATGAAAATTATCCAAAATTTTGAATGGGTAGTCCGAGCAAGGTAGATCTGGGAGGCCATGCACATGCTTTCGACAAATATTCGGTACAACATCCTAAGCAGTATGTGTTGAGCGACTTAGCAGGAATCAAATTCTGTCAAAACCTGAAACACTCCAAATTTCATAAAATGCTAATCACAACCCTGTGTAAAATTCCTGTTCAGTAATGTAAAATAATTTGTCAAGCTATAAGCAAGCTTTCTGCTTAATAGTCTAGGATAGGTTATGGGTTTAAACAATCTCTCTCTCTCTCTCTCTCACTCTCTCTCTCTCAACTTGAAAGCAAAATCAGACGAATTCAGTTTTCTTTATCAGGATAAAAGCTGAGATGATTGGATACTATTTCAGTTTGCACATAATCAAATAAACAAGGTATTTTCAACTGTTTTATGGCTTGCTGGTTTAGATTAGGGTTATACCTGTACACAAAGCTTCACAGTCTTATGAATTTAGAGCATCTAGAGTGGTTAGAAATCTTTCTCTTAGGGTTTAACCAATAGCAAATGACAAAAAATAACGAAAAATGCTGTCCCATCGACATTGTATGTTATTTAAGAATGTATTTTTCCCAATCCATTGTTTTGGAGGAGGAGTATTTCGTCACAAACTATTTGATGAAATACACTTAGACATTTCATTGAATGCCTCTCACTTAATTTTAAAGTGAAAAAATAAAATTGTGGTCTCGATGATAAATGTTCCCAATTCCTATATGAAGTACGTTAACCCTTTTCATAGCTTACACACTAGAAACTATGTATGTTTAATTCACATACAATAAATCTTTGACAAAAGGATTGATACTGCCATTGAAACTAAAATACAAACTTTGAGAAACGCTTGTTTATTTTGTGCAGATAAAGTAACATCTGAAATAATTGAAAAAAATCTGCTGTCTTACGTTACCATATTTTAGCTTTTGTTTAAAAAGAGATATACCATTCGAAGAACTCTAACCTTACAAGTAAACAAACAGTAAGGGATCTGTAAAAGAAGTTGTTTACATAGGTATATTTAATTTATGAATTTAGTAAGTTTGAATAATATTTCTACAATTTCACTAAAATCAGACTAATATCCTTAATATATGTCCTACCGTACAAAATACTTGGGAGGTTTCACAACAGTAAATAAGTAATAACTAATAAGTACCAAATTAAATCATACCATAGTTGTCATTTAGTAAGAATAAATTCTTTATAAAGATTCCTAAATTGCATCAACTTTCCTTTCATGTAATCTAAAGAGATACCCATAATATCAATACAATATATGCAAAGTATTTTTTATCAAAACCAATAGTGAATCGCTGAAACGTCTGTGGAGTTATTCATACAGATTTTAGAATGAACCTGATTGAAAGTAGGTAGCGTAATTCACAAACTGGTAACGTAATTCACATTTTACATGCATTTGTCTCAGTCTAATCCTAAGGTCAAATGCAACAAAATAACGGTGATTAAAAGTTTCTGTCTTGTTATTCAGTATTCTTTACTTTAATTCATTTTTATTCAGTGGCTGCTATCACTGGCATTTTATTGATTAATTTATATGATGGCTTTGACATCCCAGTTTTTTTTTTAAAAAAAAAGAATATCATTAGACGTTTGTTGAAATTAAATGGTTCAGAATTCATTTTCTGGGGTAGTAGAGAACAACAACAAATTTTCGACTGTATAGAATTTAAAGATTTTTTTTCTATTTTTATATTTTAAAGCAATCTTTTTCAAAGATTAATACAATTAAATCCGATGACTTACAGCTTATTTGCAAAGGGTGGCGTTAATGTTGTTTAGAAGCACACTTGAACCTGATATTTTGCAGAGAAATATATGTTCTTACACATCTAGAAAGATAGAAATACTGGGATGTGAATTACGTTACCTACCTTTTTTCATAATGTTCTTTACACAAAACATCGATTTATTATTACCAGTACACCAACAAGAAAATTATTTTAAAATGTATAATCTTCTTCCTTGTAACCAATAGTTTTCTGGTTATTTTTTTTTTTAAATCGAATGAAACACTCAAAATGGAAATTTGGTACCAGTAAAATGCATATGAGCCCCCAGAGGCTTAGGTTGCTGTCTATTCTAAGGCGGTGGTTCTGTTGTTGTTATTTATTCGCTGCTGATTGCTGTTCCCATTGTGGGGTTCTCTGCTTGTTCTTAGTTTTGTTATGCTTTGCTTTGTGTCCTTTCTAGTTTTGTGATCATCTTGATGGGTATGAGAGAGCTGTTTGCTTCGCTTTATTTGTCTTCCTGGTGTCTTATGATTGTTATGTGGCTCTTTCTTACGATGCTGTTGGTTGATCTGTGGTGTGTGATTTTGGTATTTCCTGATCAGACTCACTTGCTTTTTTGTATTTATAATAGAACTACAATTGAATTATTCTGTCATAACAAACCGTCTTTAGCTATGCTCAGCAGCTAAACATATGTCATAATCTTATATGATGAGCTCTTCGACAAGCAATAGGTCCAAGAAGAGTATAAGTTACAGAATCTCTTAAAAATTCTCGCCCTATAAGAAATTTGACATGTACAAGCATAACTGTACAAGTATAACTTAGCATAGTAACGTAATTCACGTTGAAATGTAGTGGTGTTCTTCCTAAAGATGAAAAATTAAAATATCTGATTGAACATTTTTTGCACACCCAAAACTACACGACCAATGAAACTGTGTATAGAAAATAAACAAAAAAGTAAAATCTAAGTTTAAAAAAATGGGACAAAAATAGACAAAATTTGTAAACTTAACGTTTTGGCTGACAAGTGTGTGTGTGTGTGTGTGTGTGTGTGTGTGTGTGTGTGTGTGTGTGTGTGTGTGTGTGTGTGTGTGTGTGTGTGTGTGTGTGTGTTCAAAGATTCAAATAAGTCATTGAAAAGATAAATATATAACTTTCAATACTCAGAACACCCATACAGCATTTGACTCGGAATACCCGCTCAATGTACATTATGTGCCCGTAATACCCATCTAGTCTTGCTACAAAAGAATGGGCTGTTCTGTACGCGGTTCCTGAACTTTAAGTTTGTGTACAGTGGACAAATATAGCGTTTTATTCCAAACATTTACAAGGTATCCTTTACCAGCCTTTGTTTTTTTCTTATTATAATCAAATAGGGTATGCACAAAGTATTTGACAGAAAATGCATTTTTGAAACTTCAAGGTGTTTTTTTCACTTTAAAGATGACCAAGTGAATGCAGAATACGCGAGCAGAGCCACTAGACCGCGTTTCTTTGTTAATTATGTTGTACATACCAGTCGATTGGACAAAGATTGCATGCATTTACAAGGTCTAGACAATGACAGAGCCAAATATGCATTCAACTTGGTCCTATGTAAAAATAATAAAAGCAACTAAATAGACAAAATTACCAGAGTTGGTATTTCTTGTGTCCCCATCCGCCATTTTGATTGCTCGAAAAAAAACATTGTATATGGCCAGAGTCCTATAGCGTGATATCAGTTATAATATGATCTTAAATGGATTTTGGTTGAAGTTTCGCAATCTTTAAAATCTTGAGCTTTTATCATGATAACGGTTGGAGGGCTACGGGCACTACCATGTAATGGTATAACATCTACAAAGTTCCTATAGATAGTGTAACAACAAACTTTTGCAAGCTAAGTCCGAAATCCATATCAGTACCTAAAGCATTCGCACATTTTTCAAGAATAAAACAATTGCTATAGAAATTCAATAAAACTAAAAAATAACGTTTTATTATAATCTTATCATATGACGTCGGGTCTGGGAGTGAAATAACGCCACGCAATACAATCGATAAACCACTAGTGGTGTATAGATTTACGAGGAATATTATGGCGTCCATAACAACGTTGCGCACACAATGACAAAAAATATAACGCTTTTACAGCAGAAATGAGATTTCAAAGTAATCTTAATGTCATATGATAAATAGAATCCAACATCCATGCTCTTGTATTATTGAATTTATTAAACTCGTTGCGAAAAATCGATAAAATACTCGGCAAGCCTCGCATTTTATCTCTTTTCCTCAACTCGTTTAATAAATTCAATAAAACATGTGCACTCATGTAAGATCCTCTATATTCTAGTCATGGTGTCTATTGTATGAAGGATGTCCTTTCATACAGGCTAGTTATGCTGACAAAGTTCCTGCTGACAAAGTTCTCGTTGCGAAAAATCGATAAAATACTCGGCAAGCCTCGCATTTTATCTCTTTTCCTCAATTCGTTTAATAAATTCAATAAAACATGTGCACTCATGTAAGATCCTCTATATTCTAGTCATGGTGTCTTTTGTATGAAGGATGTCCTTTCATACAGGCTAGTTATGCTGACAAAGCTCTTGTTGATCAACAACTATATCTCCAGTTGTACAGTTACGTCCAGGCGCTGATTTCTGTACAGGCCTTAGTTTTTGACTTGGCACAACTTACCTGCCAGAAATGGTTTGACTGCAGAAATGCAATCCTGAGGTATTCTGCAATACTCCTAGGTACGTCGTACAGTCAACTTGTGGTAGCAGTTTTGCTGTATGACGTCATCTTTGAACGTACCCTACGCTAAATGAGGCTTAGGTAAATTAAGAGGAAAACACGCCTCACGTTCACACATTGCTTCCTATTCAGCGTATTTCCCTTAAAAATTATTCATTGCATGTCAACAATGACATACGACAGTAAAGTAATATAAAATAAATTGTATATATGGTATATTAGACGCGAAAATGTCCAACGGAAGGGGCTATTAACCCCACCCACCTGAATAAAATGTATCCACCTTCAAAAAGATATGAAATATTCCCCATTTCTTAATTTATCAAGTAAAACAGCATATTTATAATCATATTCAAACATCATTCTTATGGTATGTTTATCATGTTTTACATTTTTTACAAATCAAAGAAAGACAGAAAGAACATACCACCTGAAATGACAATTCAAGAATGCGTGTATTGCACCATTTTCAGTGTACGTTCTCTGCTGCAATATATTGTATCTGTGACCTATACTAAATTCGTATATATATAGACATAACGATAGTCTTAAAATCATCAGATAAAGTTAAGCAAACAGCCAGTATACGTTTAACCATTAAACCACGTGATATTGCAGTAATATACGTTACTTACTTTCAAATGTATTACTATTTAATGCAGTAATATCATTAGGCTATGAGCTACCAAACGCCCTCAATGAAATGAGGCTAAAAGACTGTTATTGTCTAAAACCAAATTATACTAGCCACATTATAAAGTGCGTTAGCTTTTCATCGGATAAGGTGTTACCCTGCAATAGCTAAATTCACTACGTTACCCTAAAATAATAAGAATTCATATAGTGTTAATGTCCAGCTATTTCTCATCCTTACGTATCAATATTATCTTTAATTGAAAGAAAATGACTATCAATATGATTTTAAACTAATTTTGACACATGTTATTACAGTAATATATGTTATTTTCTGCTAAATACATGTGCAATATTTAATGCAATGACAGCACTATACCACCCATTGTGATACTGTAAGCCACCAAAATACATGCAATTATAGCTTGTCAGCTATTGGCTACAATAACTATATTGATGCTATGATTCAGGGGGAAAATTTACACTTAATTCCTAAAATAACCAATTTTATTAACAATTATGGTTGAAATAGAGAAATGAAACATTAAAGCAGTCGTTAATTATTGCCATAGCAAAAACAGTTTTAATCGTAACGCTCTGTCCAACATATGACAAACGCCATGCCTATTCATATGGTTAAAACTGCTCTATATCCATTTATTATCCAGTTCAATGAAGAAACAATACACTTGATGTGAGTAACATATACAACAAAAGTATTTTACCCAAATTAGCCTGGCGTTCTTTTTGTGGGACATAGACAAATAGTATAAAGCAAGATCAGACGCCACAGGCTGAAATGTCTGATTCCCAGGGGGGGGGGGGGGGTACTTTAATTTTTTCTGCATACGTAGGCTCGGACCCAGCATCTGTCCTTCACCCCCCAAAAAATATCAGGAATTTCAAGCACCCCAAAAAATATTTGAAATTTTAGCAACCCAAAAAAATATCCCCAATTCTGTACCTTGACCTTAAGAAAAGACCTTAAAATGCATAGAAATGACCTCTAAATATAATCTCATTTTGTGATGACCCCAAACAAATATCCACAAAATTTTCATACCCCAAAAAATATTTATTTTTCTGAAAACCCAAAAAAATATCGAAATTCAAAATTTTGAACCCAATAAAATGGACCGAGCCTACGTATGTATGCAAATATCAGAGTACCCCCCCCCCCCCCCCCGGGGTCTGATTAGGCTCTCTACTGTTTGCTCATAGGATGTTCTATTAAAATTTGAACAAGAATGAAAAATAAACCCCAACAACCCTGATGACGAAAATGGACCGGTCCATTTGATAAACGTGGGAAGTTTCATTCGACTTAAGCGGGTTGAGGAGATGATGACATTTATCATTTTATCATACGCTTTGTTTTTGCAATGTTATAGAGCATTGAAACCGGACAGTTTTCCAAGGTTCTTAATGGTCATACATTTTAGAGGTCAAGGCGTATCATTTAAAAAAAACTCTCATGCGTTGTAAAGATTATATTGTAGCTGTTGCAAAATGAATGGACTCAAATAAATTATTGGAAATTTTGTTGTGCATTATTTCTATCAATTAGCCTTAGTCTAAACGTGAAATTTGTTCATAATAAACCATTAATATATTCAACATGCCAAATAAGGACATAATCATTGATGCAGGAATGGCATCCGATTAATCCTTTATACGTTCCAAATCAAACTAAGTTGATGATAAATAGTAACGTAAATAAAATATCGAATTAGTAAGCACATTTGATTTTGGTTCAGCAATGAAGGGTCATTCGAGACTGCAAAAATATGTCATTATACACATCAGATAATTTGCTACTTGTATTACTTGACTTTTCGCTTACTGTCAAGGCGGCAACTTTAATATTCATATCGGGGTGTGGTTCGACTATTTCATCTGCCAAGGAAGGGAAATCAGGTTTTATTTATAATTTGGTAAAGAGTTAATAAGCTTTTTGAGCCGCGCAAACGTGCGTGAATTTCATGAAAATCATAACCGTATACACACTGAACTCACATTTTTAACCCTTAAAGCGCATAATCACAAAATGCATGTTTTTTGTCGCCCACTTAACTATTTGAAGCCTCATAGACAAACAGTGTGAACCCAGATCAGACTGCTCCTGTAGGAGCAGTCTGATCTGGGTCCACAATGTTTGCCTCCCTGCTTATGTTAAATGGACATTTTCAGATGCAGTTATTTTGCTGGCGTTTTAAGGACTAAATAATGACTGAGGTTGTGACACAAGATGATGCAGTTACTTTTGAATAAAACCACGCCTCCTTTTCAGCTTTTACCTATACCTAAGGTTGACTAGTCCTAATTACGCATTCATGAGGCGCCGCCTTTACAGTAAGCGAAAAGTGAAGTAATATATGTATATGAAGACAAACGCTAGCTCCACTGCATCAGCAACGGGGAATAAACGGTGCATTTGCCCATGTGAGGTAAGTACCATTCGTATATGGTTGTTCAAATCTTCAATTGAACATGCATAGATTACATAAAAGAGTTCAACAATTGTTTTTTTTATCTTATGGCAACGAAATTTATACTTGTGCTACTGTCAAAGAACATATCGAAGATAAGATATTCAAACTATTGTATATTACATCACATAACCTATATAACAATAGTGGCACTGCTACATCAACCTCTTAGATTGATACTTACCTTTAAAAGTAATAGATGTAAGGTTTCTTTTGGAAGGAAGCATTGCAAGTATTAGTGGTTCACATTTGAGACATTGGTTTTCTATGGTGTGTAGATAACAGCAAGGTTTAGAATTGCTGGTACATGTAAGTCATTGGGAGCAAAGTTCAAGGTAAGAAAAATGCCATACTACAGTAAAACCTGTGTAAAACGGCCAGACAAAACAAAGGCCTTAATGACAAATGGTAGCTTAATGAAGGTGGAAAGTATTGCAGATTCTGCAATACTTTCTACCTGCATTAAAGCTGCATAGTCTGTAACTTTTGATCTTCTAATTTTAAACATAATGTTTTTATTTTTCAAGAACGCAGTAAAAATATTCAAATTCAGGTAAAAATTTTACCATTTTCGTAAATCTTAACAAGTTATCACTATCAAAACAGCTGCATTTAAGTTAAAATTCAACGGTCTATAATTATTGGAGGGACGCAAATAATTACCAACAAGAGAAAAATACACCTATTTGATAAGATAATTCACTTTTCCATGCAGTTTTCAGCTGTACTGAACATTTGTATTGTGAAAACATAGCTTAATTCTACTTTTACAAATGATTTGAAAAGAAAATAAATTTTTTCGAAAAATGTTCATAGTTACAGAGTATGCAGCTTTAAGCGATAATTAGTCTTGAAAACCAATTTATGGTCTTTTTGAGAGTGGCCGTTTTACACAGGTTTTACTGCATGTGGTATTTAATGTAAAAGCGTAAAAATGTACTGGTACATTCACAATTTATTGGTTTGACGACTTTACCACTAGCTGGGTACATAGAGGCAACGACCATCACCCCCCCCCTTATAATTGATAATCTCCAACCCGCGTGGAGACAACAGGGATAACAGTAATTTTTAAAGTCTTAACTTAACTGACTATAAATAAAAAAGCAACACAATTTTGCAATACCAGTCAAGTCGTGTAATAAGCAGTCGAAGATAAAGGTTAATAAGACATGTGAAACAACGTGTTCTATGTTACAAGTAGTTGTACAATGACTCAATATTTTCAACGTACATATATGAGTGTACTGTAAGAAACCCATTACCAGCTACGACGTCGCCACCCGGGAAAAAACAGAGATAAAAAACTCTTTTTGGAAAAAGCTCTGGAAACCGTGTCCATAGGATAGCGTTAGCATATAACGCCATGCGAGCGCCGTTAAGAATGATGGACCCATTCTGTTTCATTGTATAAAAGGAAATCGAGATGAAATCACACTGACGTCTGAGGCATCATATCAGACGTCAGACGTCAATGTGATATCCTCTTGAAACAACTATTTCATATATAAAGTAATCTATTTGATCAGAAATCCATTAAATTTTTTAAATTACGTATTGTAGTTTAATGTTGCCTATACGACTGCGACAGGTAGAATGAACCTGTACAATACCTCGCTAATAATCACCTTATCAACCACGAGAAAATCATGCTCGTAAATACTTTTAACAAATCTTTTGCACCCTCAATAAGGTGATACGTCAAGACAAGACTGTCATGCTATTCCTTCGGAAACGCATGAAAGTTGAAAATATTTATTCTCCCTCGCAGAAGTCAATATTCATACTTTGTATTGAACAGCAGTTTTGACATATTAATATATACAGTTAAACCTGGTTAATTCCAGTTCGAATTATCGAGTTTTTTGCTGTATTGTTTATACATTCTAACATGCTAATGTCAATTCAAGTCATGCATTTATTGTATTTCTAATATTGAATAGCTGGGAAACAGATTTACAAAAGTCAATAGACTTTCTTCTGAATCTCTTTTTTTGTATTTCGAAATGACCTGTATATGAACTTATTGCATTATATGCACATATGTTGTTATACAAAAATGAAATAAAAGTTTAAACTAATGTAAAAGCAGATATTTGCCATGTGCACCCATCTATTGGCCCCA
>OZ026528.1:61844881-61932165 GCA_964019695.1 Loripinus fragilis | reverse complement strand
TATTCTTTCACTTGGTCGTATATATTTTGTTAAAAATTTATATTAAAGCTCAATGAGTGTTATTAATTGCTAGTAACATGACTGAGTTTTTCCCTGATACGAATGACGTCACTAAATCTCAAACCTAGGCAGACGTTGACAAATTGAACCCTGTCACATTTAAAGGGTCACGTCAGTTAATTTGAAGAACTGTGTACATAGTAAAAACGCGCGTTTGTCACGTGTAGATACCAATTTGAGGAGAGAGCCTTACATGTATCGTAGGAATTTACTAAGAATCGTATTTATCTGTGTAACAAGTGAAAGACGCATTGAATGTTTTAAACTCACATTCGTAACGGCCGGACGTTAATGGCTACGTTTTCCTTAGCCTTTATGTAAACATACTAGAGAATACGCTGTGCATCAAAACGTTAATTAATTATCTATGTTTTGTGACATCTTAATGCGAAATCTTAAAGAAGCGAACATTTTGTTGTTTTAAAGTATGCCTATGCATAATTAACCATAGCCCTGCCAATGCCAGATAAATTTGCTTGGAAACAGTATAGAACAGGATCAGTTGCAGAAGCCAAATGATCAGGATTTACACTGTTTTCCATGCATCTGACGAAAGAGTTGGAATAAATGAAACTACAATAGAACTGGATAGAACGCAGAGGTAGGCATAGGCTATTGATCAATTCAGCATGATCATGGTCAGATGAGCCGATTCATGAGTTTGTGGGACTTAAGCAACCTTTAAACATGCATGCACAGTTATATAGTGGGTCGAGTGGACTAAATTTTGGCATGGACCTTCATCGACGTCCCGACTTTGTGCGTGTGAAAGCAGCAAATGCGCTGACGATGCTGCGCGGATGTGCAGGCTTGTCTGAGCGTTCGCCGCACACGTATGCGATACGTTGCACATTCTCATGAACTGGTTCTAATGAAATAAATAATTCACTGAACATCTACCTGTATCTGTACTCATATACTGTTGATTTTGGAAGGCGTAGATTCTGTTATTAAGATGTCAGAAGAACCAACAATTACCGTAGAGTGTGACAGAATTCCTGTTAAACAGAGAATAGGACTTTTCGGTGGAATCGCTTTTGTCATGGGATCTGTGATTGGATCAGGAATATTTATTTCACCAAAGGGGGCGTTACTCAACACAGGCTCTATCGGACTGAGCCTCTTGGTTTGGGCACTGTGTGGAGTCATCGCAATGATAGTTGGTTTAGTGTACGGAGAACTTGGAACAAGGGTGCCCAAATCTGGAGGTGACTACACTTACATTCGCCTCGCTTTCGGAGGACCACCAGCATTTCTCATCATGTGGGTGTCCACCGTTGTTACACAGCCGGGAAGTCGAGCTATACTTTCATTAGTTTTCGCGGATTATCTCTGTGCGCCGATTTTTACTAAATGTGGACCATCGAATTTAATTCGAAAATCGATTGCTGTTCTTGAGATACTAACATTGGCAGCTACTAATGTTCTCAGTGTGCGTTTTGCAGCATTCATGCAGATTTTCTTCACGTTTGCTAAAGTTTCCGCATTAATTGTAATATCTATAGGTGGATTGATATATTTATTTCAAGGTTACGTTGAAAACCTCGAAAACGCATTTGAGGGATCCAACTGGAATGTAGAATCAATTTGTCTTGCACTTTATAGCTGTGTATGGGCATACGGTGGATATAGTAACATCAACGATATAGCTGAAGAAATCATTGATCCGAAGCGGAATATTCCACGTGCAATCATACTTTCAATGACAGCTGTTACTGTGATCTATCTAACAACAAACGTGTCCTACTCAACACTCCTTCCTAAAGAAGAGTTCGTTTCCGCTTCCGCTGTTGCGTTCCTCTGGGGAGACAAGGTTCTGCGTTCAGCAGCTTGGATTATTCCAATCAGTGTTATGCTGTCTGTTCACGGTGCATCCAATGGTGGATTCTTCACGGACAGTCGTGTTCGATTTGCTGCCGCTAGAGCTGGACACTTACCGGAAGTGCTCTCGTTTCTACACCCTCGATCTCGAATTCCAGTGACTTCCGTTGTATTCAACACCATCTGTTCTATTATCCTGTTGATTCCTGCTGACATAGGACAATTGATCAATATGGTGGGATTTCTCGGTTTTCTTGTACACGGAGCGTCAACAGTGTCACTTTTAATATTTCGGTATCGAGATCAAACAAGAAACAGAAAGGAGTTTTCTTTGCCCGTTGTCATACCAATTATTGCATTAATGATTTGTCTATTTATGGTCATAGCGCCGTTTGTTTCTAAACCACGGATTGAATTTGTGTATGGTGTAGCATTTTTGCTGGCGGGATTTCTTTTTTACATCCCATTTGTTCATTTCCAGTTGAGCCTGCCAGGGTTTGATGACGTGACAACTTTTATTCAATTATTGATGAACGTATGTCCTACTGTACGTGAAACGGATGTCGACAACAAGTAGTCCCCTACCCCTCGTAACCCGACATTTGAACAAGCTTACAAAATGTCTGTACGTATTGTTAATATGTAAAATCACTAATTAAACCTGCATCCACAGGTGTACAGTAATTCTAGAGTGTTGTAAATTTAATTATCATATGACGTCGCGTCTGGGAGCGAAATAACGCCATGCAATAAAATCGATAAACCACTAGTGGTTGATAGATTTACGAGAAACGTTATGACGTTCATAACAACGTTGCGTACATTATGACAAAATTATGACGTTTTTACGGCAGAAATGAGATTTCAAAGTATGATAAATAGAATCTAACATTCGTGCTCTTGTATTATTGAATTTAATAAACTCGTTGCGAACAAGAAATAAAATGCTCGGCAAGCCTCAAGAGATAAAATGCTCGGCAAGCCTCGCATTTTATCTCTTTTTCCCAACTCGTTTAATAAATTCAATAAAACATGAGCACTCATGTAAGATCCTCTATATCTGCAACAAGGGGAGCACTCATGTCAGATCCTATATGTCTAAGCTTTTAGACGGATGGCTGAGAATGGGTTTGCTCCCCCCCCCCCCTAGGGAATTTTGCAGACATATCCTATCTTGTAGAGAATTGAAAGCCGAGATTTTTAAGAGATGTTTGCACTCTGTGCTCCGGGGCGTTAGTCTGTAAGAGCCTGTAACATACGTTACTTAATCAAACTAAGAAAAAGTAAATTGAAAGTTTGGGCTACAAATTATAGACATTAAAATATTCATTTTTAAAAATCATTCATATAGTCTGCATACTGGATATCTTATCTACGTATGGTAGCCATTTGAACAAAATTGCGGCTTCCTAAGGTGTCATATGCGTTACATAAATCAGATAACCCATTAAAATTTGCAAGTGTGGCTATCATCATTTACATTCACAATCTCTCTGTGTGTTTTGAAAAATGTTTTTAACCATGTCTGACTAGCTTATGCAATTGGCTAACAGAAAAATTAAAGTTTTTTCCCTAGCTTAAATAATTTTTCTGGAAAAAGCAATTAAACAACCCTACCCCTACCCAGTTTTAAGGTGAAATATTTGGTATTAAAACTAAAGTAAAAATAGTTAAAAAATATTTGCAGTTGATGAATGTGTTTCATTGTTTGGGATTTATTTGCTTATATGAAAAGACTCATAAATCTGCAAGTTTGTTGCAAAACTTTTAATATCAGAGGCTGTAACATATGTTACCTGATGGTATAAATGGGCAAGCTCATTGTCTTTACGTAAGATATGCCTAAAAATGTTTTAATCTCCTTGAGGGAATTTTGCAGACATATTCCTTCTTATAGTACAACTCAAGCTGCATCAAATAAGGGATGTTTGCACTCTCTATGTTGGGGCGTTAGTCTGAAACAGCGTGTTACATGCGTTACTATATCAAATAAAGGAAATGTAGTTTGAAAGTTTGAGCTAAAATTGTGAAAAAAAAACTCGCAGCTATTGGATATCTTACATTGTTTAGTGATTTCAAACTGACTCGCATGATAAAGACTTATAGATCTGCTAGTTGTCATCAAGTTTTAAAGATCAGAGAGCGTTACATGTGTTAGTGTGATAAGTAAAATCATCAAACAGTATTTTGACATCAAGCTGAGTAAGGGCCTGCTCCATCCTAATCCCCTTTGGAATTCTGCAGACATATTACATCTTATGTAACCATTCAAGGTGCATTTAATAAGAAATGTTTGCACTCTGTAAGCCGGGGCGTTAGCCTGTAAAAGCTTGTTACATATGTTACTATTTCAATTTGAGAATAAGAAATTTGAATGTTTGAGCTACCAAAAGAAGACATTAAAATTATCTAATAAATTGACATATTTATAGTCTTTATACTGTATGTCTTTACTACATATGGAAGCTGTTTAACATTAATACGGCTAACTGTGGTGTTGTGTGCGTTACATGAACCTAATTATAATGTAAAAGCTATAATTGTGGCTATCGTCATTTAGTTAAACAACTACTATGACTTGCTTTCAAACTGTTTTATTAGATTTTACAAACAAATACTCAATTGATGAATAGGAAAAGCCAAGTTTGCTTTTCTATCATAAATATATTGTCTTATAGGAGCTAATACACAGCCCTACTCCCAGTTTTACAGAGAAGCGAATTTTGTTATTACCGTTTAAGTAAAACACATGAAAGCGATTACAGCGTGTGGATATTTTTCATTTTCTTAGTCTGTCTTGCTCATATATCTGCAAGATGTCATTAAGTTTAAGATCAGGACACTTAATGTGTACTTATAAGTCTTTGGTGCCAAAACACTAGAAATTATGTTCATTTCTGATTATCAAGCCCATGGATTGTTGTTACTGATGTTATCAATGACCTTTTGGACACATTTCCTAATACTGTGCATATAATGCTGAATATAGAGCCACAAATAGAAAAGATAGTTTTACATTTATACAAGAAAATACAATAAATGAAATGGTCCAAACTATTTCTCATCGATTTTATACTCATGTTAAACGTTTGTCGTTGTCTGCTTCTGTGGTAATCATTATCACACACCTCCATGCAACTAGTAGAATCATCACACAATTTTTCAATCATTTACTGTTATTCATTTTACCACCAGTCCACTCAAAATTGATGAGCCATTATCAACTTTCCAATTTTGCCATTCATGGCTTGGAACATTCGGAAACTGATATGAATTCCTAATAGTTGGCTCTTTGAGTATGTGTTTCAAGTGATACTCTGCAAGTAGGAGAAAGACTAAAGCTTTACAAGGAGGAAAACTATGCCATTAAGAGCAATGAGTACCTGGACTGTTGTACCTTGATATTTCTGTGATAAAGAATCATATCTTAGCTGGTTAACTTTTATAAATGTAGCCTTTCCATACATGCAACCAACATATTTTCATCTAATAATTTCTCTGCACTTATTATCTTTCCCCAAGCATTCAAAAACTTAATTGAAGTCTTAGTACATCTAAAGTGCTGAAACCGAGGTTACTATTTCCCTTCAGATAAACAAACTAGATGTATCACAGCAGGTAAAGCAATGAAATTCAGGATGAACAGAGCGCAAATTAGACCCTTTCAATTCAATGATTCACTAAGTTTCTAAGATGAGCGCTTATTAAAGGATGTAACGTATATAACTCGTCATAATAAATGAGCAAGGGCATTGTCGTGACATCCTTTTTGATTACACAGTCAGAGGCAAGTGTTTTTAATTTCAGTGTTTTCAATGGATCATGAAATGAGGCACCTTATCAACTTGTTTACTCTGTATAAATCTTCCATAGAGCATAATATAGAACTACTGGTTATCCCATTCTACCTATAGTCCACTTTCCTTCTTTTGAATGCAACAGCTAATGATATGGCTGCAAAAACTGAGAAATCATAGGTTTTACAGTATTTTAAGACATGCTTCAATGTACTGACATCAAAAAACAACCAACTGCAACTATAATTGATGGCAATATCCAACTTCATATTCTTTCTCTTATACCAGATAACTTTCAAGGTGTAACAGAAATTGTTTCAGACTGTCTGTCAAAACCAGCAAGAGTCAACATTGTAACTAAAGAAAACTTATAAAGTTCTTTGGGCGAAGCAAAATACTATTAATCTAAGACCTGAGGACTTAAGCACCAAAAGACTAGATAGGTCCCATGGCAAATGATGCAAAAAAGCAGCCTATCAAATTTCTGTTTGACCAATGTCAAAAATCTTAAAGTATTCTTAGAGGTACACGATAGAGACATAGGTTTTGCAAAATCAGAGCAAAGTTTACATTTGGCTAGCACGGATGCAGAGGCAGCTGCAGTTAAACTGCTCTTGCCACTTCACAGGATGAGATATATACCAGAGTCATACTCCATTGTATGCACATATGTGAAATGGCATTAAACCCATATTTAATCAGGTGTTTGATCCCATGACACTGACATGCTGTTTCTGCTTTTGAAGAATGCTAAGGATTCAAGTTTGGCTGAGTCAAGTTGTTTGACGCTGGCACTGGCCACACATACAAAGAAAATTAAGTCTTTTGATGGCAAAAGAGGAGGATCACACGAAATGCTTATAAGTGATGTTTGTCACAATTACCAATTTTAAAAAGTACTCTTAATTAATGTAACACATATAACACCATAGGAAGCTGTATATTTGTTAAAAATCTTTTCTTATGTATCAAAGGTATTCAGCATGCAAACTACATGAATAATTCAAATAAATAGATAGTTTTATGTCTTCTTTCTGCTTCTCAGACTTTCAATTCATTTATTCTTAAATTGATATGGTAACATACGTATCATACTATTACAGGCTAACCCCCTAGTTAATAGAGTGCAAACATCTCTTTTTTTTATGCAGCTTGAATTGTTCTTTAAGGTAGGATATGTCTGCACAATTTCCAAAGGGGTGGAGAGGAACAGGATTGTACTCAGTTTGCAGTCCTAATACTATGCCATGATTCTACTGGTTGTGATGAAATGGGTGATTGTTTTGCCATAGAAGCAGACACAATGATATACATTGTGAGGGTGACTTGAATAAAGATTGTTTTTGAATAATTTTATTTAATAGGAATATTTATTAAATTGTGTTATTTAAATGAGAACTATTATTTTCTATCTATATGTCTATATATTTTAATATTATAGGCATCAGGAAATATGTGATTAAAAAAGGTTATATATAACATAGGTAACACAATTCCATGGTCTTGTTATCAGCAATGACTGTAATTACTAAGACTAAGGCACCAGAGGCTAGAGATTAATAGGAAAACATGTGAAAAATGGTATTTTTCTGAAACATCATCTCTTACTTCCAAGAAAATTTCCTTGCTCATTCATTATGCCATGTAACATACGTTACATACTTTAATAAGTGCTCTGATCCTGATGTCTAACTTGCAAATGTATGACTCTTTATTGCATTAGCAAGACAGTGCCAAAAATGTAAGATATCCACGAGCGTCAAATATTTTCATATATTTTTCTTCAATACTAGATACCAAAATTGGATACTTAAAATGGGGGGTGGGGTTGTTTTAATAGCTCATATAAATTAATGTATTTGAGATAGAAAAGCAAACTTTGTTTTTTCTATTAGTCAAATGAGTATTTTAGTAAACTAAGATTAAAAACACTTGTAAAAATGCACAAATCTTCTGTAAAATGAAATGATGTTAGTCACGATTTCAACTTTCAAAGGGAAATTTAATCTATGTAACGCATATAACACCATTGAAGGCTGTAATTTTGTTTAAAATGCTGCTTTTATGTAGTTTATGCATCCAGCTTGCAAACTACAGAAGAAATTTGAATAATTAGATGGTTTAATGTCTTCTTTCTGTAGCTCAAACTTTCATTTTGAATTTTTCCTTAGTTTGTTACAGTAACATACGTAACAGGCTGTCAGAGACTAACGCCCCGGAGCACAGAGTGCAAACATCTCTTAAAAGATGCGGCTTGAAATTTTCTTTAAGATAGGATATGTCTGCGAAATTCCCTAGGGGGGGGAGCAGGACCTTTTTTAGCTCGAAGTCTATTTGTTTTGACTTACATACTTTATATGCCCGATTATTGATGGCTATGGAGTTCTAAGCTGAGTTTTTCTTTGGTTCCATACTTATTGCGATCAGCGAATACATTGGCGAGACTACACTACAGCTGGCGTTTTTGTACTTGTCCGATTTGCATTTAAAACGCGTTGACAACGCAGGTATACGCACTGTATTTTCAACGCAAATTCCAACTCGTTACCGATAATGCGTTGAACTGCAGTAGCTAGTGTAACGTTTTTTTCTTGTCTTCTAATGGATTTGGCTGATTAATACACAGTACAAATATGCGAATGTTAGTGTACACATATGCGCAAAATCGTCATAATCTTTGCTATTCGCCGATCTGATAAATGCTATCAACTCATAAACTAGCACATTTGAATATTTAGGTCGTAGCACATTTTGTTTCTGAACCACAAATTAAATAAATATGAGATATGACATATGTCAGCCCAGTACATAAAGGTGGTGACCTATCTGCTATTTCAAGTTATAGTGGACAATGTTTTTTAAAGACTTACATGTATTTTTATATAAATATTAGACAATCACTTCTTGGACAAAAACATTCTTACGTCTTTTTAGTTTGAGTTTAGAAGGTAATACTCTACAGTTAATCTTATTCATATACCATTGATATAAAGTTAAACATATTGTACTTCCAATGCCCCAAAATACTAAATTCTGATGGTCTAACATTAGTCTACCATACTTGTTTTGAGTCGAAACCCGACATTTTGGTATGCCGAAACACGAGGGTCTGGATCGCGGGTTTGGTATTCACTATTTATTAAAAATTTAGCCCATTATTCATCTCATTAAAATTTTGGGTTATTTACTAAAATAAGACCAATTATTCATTAAAGGTAAGAAAGGTGGCAAAGAAATATACTCAGAAGAAAAAGTTTAGTCAGTATTTATGTTTTCTCATAAAATCAACAATACTGCATATATCAATGTCAAATTTTATACATGAGTTGTATTATCGTAACTTTACAAGAAACCTGTTTATTGCGTGATAAATAATGCCTTTATTAGACTGTATCAACCAAATTTCATAATGCACGATGTGCACGTGCAGCGGTAAACCGGCTGGGTTATTTTCTCATATACTGTTCGATATTGAGAGTTGTTCCCATTGCAATAATCCGGAGAAATTTCAGTGCTAGCAAGCTTAATTCGCCTTCCAGGCTATCAACAAATTACAGAAATACAGCGTTTTGACGTCTTGAAACAGGTACACGTGTTGCTGACGTAACACGCAGTTTTGGATGCAGTTAACAAACAATTTATCGTCTACAAACACGTTTTCAACGGTCTGGCAGTAAAAATGACAAGCCTCTGTTGGGGAGACCTCGGATAAAGACGTCATTTGAAGTCAGGGTCATAGTGACGTCAACATGACGTAATCGCTTCATGGCCGCTTGGAAACTTCTTAAATTCCTTAGTCATGCAACAGGTACGAGAATTTCCGTTTGTACTGCCAGAAATCGTCTGAGGGGCGCTAGACTGATTTTTGAGTTATGAAATTTGAACTTTAATATTGACCATTTTGTGTAATTTTGATGAAGAAAATGGGTATATTTTCAGAATGTTTTGTTGAAAATATTCACATTTGTAAGACATTACATGAATTTTATTTTGAGTAAGGTTTTTGTCAACATTAAGACTGTCTTACAAAATCATTGCATACGGTGTCTGTACTGACTAAACTTTTTCTTCTGAGTATATGATTATTCACTATTCGTCAATGTTTTCTTCAATAAATTAAAAAAAATAGGATAATTCACTATTTTTAGGCCCTCATTATTCACTATTTATTAGTTTTTTGGCTTATTATTCACTATTCATTATAAAAATGGGCCTTTATTCACTTATCATTATACCCCATCCAGACCCTCAAACATATTCATGGACTCCAACGAACGGGTTTTCTGGGTAAACTCTCAGTATGCAAAATGCCAAACTTCGATGCGGTGTACAAACAACGGATAGGAAAGGACTAAGTTGTTCAGACATTTTAGACCAATATTACCTCTAAGTTGATACAGCAAAGTTTAACATGTCAGACGATCTGGTAAGGAGCATTTCGAAAGCAAAAATGTACAATTTTTTGGTCATAAAATGTGTTAGTGAAATGCAATTTATGCAATAATTTTGTTATTTGACTGTTTTAATCTGTCCCCATTTGCTGCAAAATATTGCTTGGTGATGTAAGAAGAATCACTGTAGCATTTACAGACGATAAGATCCAGGAAACAGGATTCCTAGCCATTATCCTAAATACAGCCTAGTCCTAAAGGGCAAAAATTCGTCATTATTTAAACCCATTCGAAATTGCCAGAGCCATACAGCTATGCCGGTGTGAATTAGCATTGTGATTATCTGCAAACTTTGACAGACAGTCAGCAAAATCATTCCCAAATTTTGGAGAAAATCAACATTTTGGTTTTCGGAAGTGTTCAGTTCTCACAATTCTATGACGTCATCAGGATTTGTAGAGTTCTATATTACTGACTTTTGGATAGTAGAATAACGGTACATTTTAATGAGCAAAAGATAATTTTTTAAAAACTGATATTCTGGTAAAAAATAGAAACACAATCAAATTATGCTTAACTTTATGTCATTAGTATATAACATTTTCTGTCAAGTTTTAGATACAGGTAAAGATGTCATACCATTTTTCTGTAAATCAACAGAGCATTTGACCTTGTTTGACAAACTGGCTTCATAGTCCAGGCGCTGATTTCTGTACAGGCCTTAGTTTTTGACTTGGCACAACTTACCTGCCAGAAAAGGTTTGACTGTAGAAATGCAATCCTGGGGTCTTCTGCAATACTCCTAGGTACGTCGTACAGTTAAATTGTGGTAGCAGTTTTGTTGTAGGACGTCATCTTTGAACGTACCCTACGCTAAATGAGGCTTAGGTAAATTGAGAGGAAAACACGCCTCACGTTCAACCATTGCTTCCTATTCCGCATATTTCCCTTTAAATTTATACATTACATGTTTCAACAGTAAAACAATATAAAAAAAAATATATAAATGGTATATTAGACGTGAAAACGTCCAAAGGAAGGGGTGATTTACCCCACCCCCTGAATATAATGTATTCAAATTCAAAAAGAAATGAAATTTTCCCCAATTCTTAATTTATCAAGTAAAATAGTATATTTATAATCATATTTAAACATTATTCTTATAGTGTGTTTGTTATGTTTTACATTTGCTGCAAATCAAAGAAAGAACATACCACCTGAAATGACAATTCAGGAATGCGTATATTACACAATTTTAGTGTACATTCTCTGCTTCAATATATTGTATCTGTGATTAATACTAAATTCTTATATATAGACATGACGATAGCCTTAAAATAATAAAATGAATTGCATCATACAGCCAGTATGCGTTTAACCATTATACAACATAATATTACAGTTATATACGTTACTTACTTCCAGATGTATTACTATTTAATGCAGTAGTATCATTAGATTAGAGGCTACCCAACGACCTCCACAAAATGAGGTTTGTAATTTGTAAATTTCTAAAACCAAATTATATTAGCCACATAATGAAGTGCGTTAGTTTTCAGCGGATAAGGCGTTTCCCTGCAATAGGCAAATCCTCTACGTTACCCTAAAATAATGTTATTAGAGTTATATATGTTACTTTCTGCTTAATGAAATATTTAATGAAATGAAAGCACAATATCACCAATTGTGTAAGCCACCAAAATACATGCAATTATAGCTTGTCAGCTATTGACTACAATAATTATATAGATAGCTTTGATTTGGACAAGCACTTACACTTAATTCCTAAAATTGCCTTTTTTATTTACAATATTAGTTGAAATCGAGGTTTGAAACATTAAAGCAAACGTTAATCCGTGCCATAGCAAAATAACGGTTTTAATCGTAACGGTGTCTGCCCCACATATGGCAAACACCATGCCTATTCAGATGGTATAACCGCTTAATATCCAATCATTATCTAGTTCGATGAAGAAACAATACAACTTATGTGAGTGTGAGTAACAAATACAACAAAAGTATTTACCCATATTAGACAAGCGTTCTTTTTGTGGGATATATAGAAAAATAGTACAGGCCAAGATCAGACGCCACAGATTGCAAAGTCTGATCATGTTCTCTACTGTTTGCTTATAGGATGTTCTATTAAAATTTGAATAAGAAAAAACAACACCCAACAACCCTGAAGACGAAAATGGACTGGTCCATTTGATAAAAGTGGGAAGTTTCATTCGACTTAAAAGGGTTAAGGAGATGTTAACATTTATCATACACTATGTCTGGTTCTGCAATGTTATAGAGCATTGAAACAGGATGTTTTTCTAAGGTTATTTATGGTTATGCATTTAAGAGCTCAATGCTTATCACTTAGAACAACTGTCTTGCATTGTAAAGAGTATATTGTAGCTGTTGCAAAATAAATGGACTCAAATTAAGTATTGGAACTTTTGTTCTGTATTATTTTTATCAATTAGGCTAAGTCTAAACGTGGAATCGTTCACATCAAATCATTACGATATTCAGCATGTCAAATGACGACATAATTATTGATGCAAGAATGGCATCCCAATAATCTTTTGTATGTTCCAAATCAAACTTAATTGATGATAATAGTAACGTAAATAAAATATTAAATAAGTAAGCACATTTGATTTTAGTTCAGCAATGAACGCTCATGAGAGCCTGTAAAATTATGTTATTAGACACATCAGAGCATTTGCTGCTTGTAAATGTAGATTAAGACAAACGCTAGCTCCACTGCATCAGCATGGGGATTAAACGGTGCATTTGCCCATGTGAGGTAGGTACCAAAATCACATATGGTGGTTCAAATCTTCAATTGAGCATGTATAAATTACATAAGAGAGGTCAGCAATTTTTTTTTTATCTATGGCAACGAAATTCACACTTGTGCTACTGTCGAAGATCATATCGAAGATAAGATATTCAAAATCTTATATCTTATATCAATTACCATTTACAACAATAGAGGAACTGCTGTATCAACATCTAAGATTTATACTTACCTTTCAAAGTAATAGAATTATGATTTCTTTTGGAAGGAAACATTGCAAATATAACATGCACAGACTAATCGTGGGGTCAATGCAACACTGTCGTCACAATACAATAATAAATAAGGAGATACCACCGTGTTGTTTTGACCCCTAGATTGTTTATAAACGGTTATGAAAGTGTTAAAACATCTCATAGCACATGCATATATATTCTATCAGGCTAATGTTAGCTATCTTGCATCAACTAAACCATAATAATTTTGTACTATTTTTTGTAAATGTCATACTGTTTATATTGCTCTCCTCATTGTATATATGTTAGAGTAGAGGTACATATGTGCCTAACTCAGTTAAAATAAAGAATCAAATTAAATAAAAGTAGCATGCACCCTTTCTAGGCATTGCGTTTAAGTCTTTCATTGATAGCAAAGACTACTGCACAAAGTGTTTGTAAGAATAATTGACTCTTTGTATGACTATATAAATCGCTACCCTCAACGTGTTTTGTGATTTTATATGATTTCCTATTTATGTTTAATGCATTTGTTTTCTGTCTGAAGAAGCAAGATATTTTTTAAGGAAAATCTGTGTTGATTTTAATTTTATATCACTTATTCATTCTTATGTTTATATGCATTTAGCGCTTTGTTATCAAAAATTATATATGAAAGACTCCCGTAATAATTTGGCCATGCCACATTCTGTATAGTGAAAATTATCATCAGTTTTTTAAGCATTGATTGCTTAAGCTGGCTGAGTAAGATCTCATGACTGCATGTTTTAAACGTTTTATTTTTTCCATTCAATATCTTAAAGTATATTTTACATTACCTGAGTGTCACAATGTCTTATTCTGCCTGACATAACTCTTGACTGATAATGTCATATGTGTTAAAATAGTTTCTTAAGCAGCAATTAACATGTGTTCCTTGGATCTGATCATATCACATGAGATCGTTGTCATCCATTATTACTGATTTTACCCTTTTTTTAGGGAATGTTTCTTCAATATAAGCCCTCTCCCTATAAAGTGATAGTAGTTTAGCAAATGATCAAAGGTACTAACAGTTTCATTTTATAAATTATAAAAGGTGTGCTTAAAATAAACTAGAATCCATTTAAAAGCTGAAACAAGTAATGTGTAAACATCTGCATATGCATATAAATGTCAGTATACAATTTCATTTTTAGAGATTATCTTTAAAAATAACTGATTACAGACACGTATAATGCATAACCTCTATTGTAATATATATAAATTTTATCCTACTAACTCTTAGGTATTTGATTTTGTCTGAAATGTAAGCAAAGAAAAATAGTATTATTTTATTACCATCTCTCTAAACATTTAGTAATTTGTATTTTTCTATGGGAAATTAACCTAGGTATTATACAAGGAGCTAACCTATTTTATGTTACTGACTTTGTTTGCATAATGTGTACAATAGTAAACTGAGTAGAAAAAAATATTTTCAAATGACTGATGAGACTTCATTCAATAAAACTTAATTGTGTTGTTTTTCTCCTGCGATAAATATTACGAAATTCTACATCCTTAATATTTTAGCTTTTCAGGGCCCAACCGTATACTGTCTTTGATAATATTTAGGACAAACATAGGACCTTAAAAAATTTGATATGGTTATATATGTTACTTTGATAAATTTGACAGAAATGGAATGCATTCTACTACTACTAAAGAGCTGTCTATTTCTTTGTTTATGTGTTTTAGAATCTTTAACTTTGGACAAATCAAAATGATATTTCGTGGAGATGATACTTAAACAAATCTTTATTGCAAATGTAAATGTTTATAGATATAGTAACTTAATAAAAACTGATAAATATTTTAGAACAAACTGCTGTTTTGTTATAAATGTAAAACAAAACAGTTTTGCAATTAAATAAAGTACCTGATGACATATAATATAAGGTATTTAACAATATTAATAGGAAGTCTTAAAGTTTGTAATGTACGTTATATATTGTCATACAAGCATTGAAATAAGGAACTTTACACCAGAAACGCATTAAGTATAGATTTTTACTATCGTGCATCGATAGAATGCTTAATTATGGTTTAAAAAGTCAACAGATGGTATAGCATGCTAACTTGCAAACTAAAATGGTTCTTACCATATTCACCATTTTTTGGGGGGTAGTCATATTCACCAGCTTATAATTCTTAAAGCTATTATGATAGAAACAAGATGTTTGCAGTTTTGAAACAGTCAGATAATTATCTTTTCAAAACATGGTATGTAAAACGTATATACCCATTATAGAACTTATAAAATGAAACTTTGACCAAAATAAATTGATTTTATAAGGCGTAATTAAAGATATAACGTAAAATAGTTTAAACATATTTTATTGCCAAAATATTTACAGCAATGGGGTTGGGTCACAAGTTCTCACAACATTAGTTTCGACCCTTCCCCTACATTCTATATATACACAATAGCTTATAAACATGGCTATATATACAAACGCATATGTTAACTTAACAAGTTGTAAACAAAGCAAAACAGATAGTAACATAAACAAGACTATATCTGGATATTAAGAAAATAAAAATAAATAAATAAATAAATAAATAAATAAGCAAATAAATATAAAAGAAATAATCAATAAATAATAAATAAATAAATAAATAAATAAGTAAATAAATAAAAAATAAATAAATAAAATAAATAAATAAATAAGGAAATAAATAAATGAAGATTAATATATATGAAAGAAGAAAAAATCGAACATCAGAATAGTAGATTAATAAATAAGTAAGTAATTAATATTGGGTAATTGAAAGAAAAACATACAAAAAAAAACAAAAAAAAAAACAAAAACAAATAATAGTACGACTGCCAGGAACCCCTTCAACTTGGGTATAGAACAAATTGATCATAAGTATACTTATTAGTATACAAAATATGTTTCAAAGAAAACTTCAAGCAAAGAGTCAACTGGTTTTAAAACGCTTAGTAGCATGTATATATCTGTGGACAGCTCTGAACAGGACTATATTGTTTTCCATATTCAAATTAAAATTACTACATAGAATCATATCAATACTTAATGGTTGGAAAACTCTAACTGTGTCATTAAAAACCTGCCGTTCCAGTGTAAACTTTCTACAATGAAAGAAGTAGGGGATGGCGTCCTCTATCATGCCACACAAATCACATAAAGGATTATCACGGAGATGATTTCTAAAAAGGTCATTATTAAGGTTACTGCAATTATTTCGAAGTCGTGCATGCAATATAGAAATATATCTATTTCCTATAGTAAAGTGAGAAGGAACACATGAGTTATTCAAACTTGAAGTAATATGTTTTTTAAAGGTTTGTAATGTTGATAGATTTTTTAAGTCATCTTCAAGGGAGTTCCAAAGTCTAATGGAAGAAGGAATACATGATTTTTGTGAGATACTAGTTCTATTAAAGGGCACCGATATATTTCTATTATTTCTCAGAGGGTAATTTGAAATTTCAATAACTAAAGGAGGAATTAAATCTTGTATATATGAAGGTACAATGCCACTATTTACCTTATACATGAAAGATAGTTTATGTTGTTGCCTTCTTTTTGACAAAGTTGTCCATCCACATTCTTTGAACAAGTTTTCTAATGACACAGATCTAGTTAAACCTGTAACAAGGCGGGCGGCTTCATTTTGGATTTTTTGTAAAGTTTGTGAGTCCTGTTCAGAGCATCCATCCCATACAACTGAGGCATATTCTACAACTGGTAAAAGAAAGGACATATACATTTGGTTGAGAGCATTTCTACTAATGGAGTATTTTAGCTTACGCATTATTCCCAAAATTTTAGTCGCCAATAGGACAATATTTTCTATATGAGAATGCCACTGCCCTGTACTACTGAAGGTAACACCAAGATGTTTGTGGCTATCTACGAAATTAATTGGAATATTATCAAAAACAAGTTGTGGTAAGATATTAATCTTTTTAAGGGTAAATAAAACAGCTTCAGTTTTCAGGGGATTAAATGTTACTAGCCACTGTCTAGCCCAGTTTGACAACAACTGCATATCATGGTTAATTATACCAGCTATGTCATCAATGTGTGCTGCAGAATAGAAAAGTGAGCTATCATCTGCAAACAGCCTTGTCAAACTAAGAAGATGTTCAGCTATATCATTTATGTATACCAAAAATAAAAGAGGTCCAAGAACAGACCCCTGGGGCACCCCCGCAAAGATAGACTTTAAACATGAAAAGCAAGACTTTAGACCAACTTTCTGCTTTCTTTGACTTAAATAACTGTTTAACCATTCTAAAAGTTTCCCTTCAATGCCATTTTGCCGTAGCTTAAATAAAAGACCCTTATGCCAGACTCTATCGAATGCCTTTGACACATCACAGAACACAATGCAAGAAAACATATTATTATCAAAGGCCTGGCATATATTATGAAAGATATCAATTAACTGAAAAACTGTTGAGTGGTGAGGTAAGAAGCCAGATTGATACTTGTATAGAAGATTGTTGTCAAGTAGAAAGATATACATATTTTTAAAAACAATCCTTTCTTGCAGTTTACCAATACAACTCAATAATGCAACTGGACGGTAGTTAGATGGCTGAGATTTATCTCCCTTTTTAAATATGGGAATAACATTGGCAATTTTCCAAATATCAGGGAATATTCCCTCTTCAAAAGATCTATTCATTAAAATACATAAGGGTTTTGAAACGGATTTGGAGACACCCCTGAGCATTTTATGGCTTATACCATCATCACCACTTGCTTTGTTAGCGTTGAGAACTTCAATTGTTTTTTCTATTTCTTGTTCAGTGCAAATTATTTGAGATAGAGAGTTATCAGTAAGTGTAGTAAAAAGAGGTAACTGGGTATTTTCGTCATTGACAGTTGAGATAGAGGCAAAATAGTCATTCAAACAATTAGCTTTGTCCTGATCATTAAAATGCCATTGGTTGTCACCAGATGGAAGTGCTGAACATAAAGGAGGAATTGAAGAAGTAGAATTATTATTTTTGACAAAGTGACGAATTACTTTCCAAAATTTGCGTTTCTCATTATTCTGAAAATCTGAAACAATTATGTCTAAATTATTATAAAAATATTCCTTAGCATGTTTTTTTTGATTGTTTACCTTATTTCTGTAATATTTGTATTTTTTCCAATCATTTTGATTACCAGTTTTTAATGCAGTTTTCTTTAGTCTGTCTCTTTTCCTTGAATTCCTCCTTATTTCAGAATCATACCATGGTTTGTCGTCTTCTCGAACTACAATAGTTTTACTAGGTATGCACAATTTAGCAAATTCAATAAAAATATTTGTAAATAATGAACTTGCTTCATTGACAGTACCTTGATGAAGACATGACCAATCAAAATCAGATGTTTTTTTATTGAATTATTCATAATTTGCATCTTTATATATCCATACATTTCTGGTAAAAGTATCATGTAGTGGGTATAACGTAAATGACAGTTATAACGTAAAAGTTGTGCTTTTGGATGCAAACAATTTATTTTCATAATTGCTTAGGTCCTTATCGAGGTTTTGGCAGTATATAACGACCGTATGCACCATCTGGATACAATCAGGATACCATTTCTTATTCAAATGTCGCCATTATGTTTTTATAGTAAAATGGGGGTAGGTGTACAAAACGACTCCTCCTGGAAAACTGCTACCACAATTTGACTGTACGACGTGCCTAGAAATGTTGTAGAAGGGTTGTTCTAACTATTTCTGAAGTCAAACCTTTTCTGGCTGGACAATTGTGCCAAGTCAATTTTCAGAAACCTAGCTCCTTGACTATCATGCATGGGTTAAAATCAGCTTGTGTATCTACAAATTTCTCAGAATGACTCACCAGGGACCTATTTGGTAGAAAATAACGGGTTGTTATGACTGGCGTGCAGTCTGTCTGGAGTTATATCACTGCTAGGGTACCACAAGGGTCTATACTTGGTCCACGTCTTATTATTAACGATATGTTTGTTGACAATGAATCAGCCATACGTCTTTTTGCTTTTGTATTAGTGCCGAGGACCCAAATACCGCTGCAGAACTCCTAAATGCAGACCTTGAAGGATAACAGAGTCAAGGCTTTAAATGGCTTGTAAATTTAATCCCTAAAAATGAGTTTCCGTTAATTTTACGAAAAGCTAATAGTGTTCATCCTCCTGTATTGATGCAAGATTAACATATCAAAAACGGTGAATCTCACATACATATCTAACGACTGCTCTTTGCAAAAAAAAATATTATATCAAAGAAAAGGCGTGGACAAGGGTAAACATTATGCGTAGACTAAAATATGACATAAGCATAAAATCTTTTGAGATAATGTATTATAAGACCATTCCTAGAATATGCAGATGCCATTTTGGAAAACTGCACACAACTAAACAAAAGCAAAATAGAACAAATACAATTAGAAGCTGCTAGAATTTCAACAGGAACATCACAATAAATTAGTCTCAGTAACAAACCTTTATATAGAAATTGTCTGGAAGAACGAAGGAACAAATATAAACTAGTACTGTTCTACAAACTGTATAATGATCGTACCACTCCTTATCTTTCATCAATGTTCCTCCTCTTGTTCAGAATGCATTACGTTATAACTTACGAAATTCCAATGACAGTGCCGTAGGAATAGGGGGGGCACGGGGGGGCCGTGCCCCCCCCCCCCAATAATTTGCACAAATATGCCCCCCCCCCCCCAAAAAAAAAAAAAAATAAATAATTACAAAGGTCTGTCATTTTAGAAAAATTTATGTGTGCCCCCCCCAATCTGTAATTGCTTCCTACGGGCCTGAATAATACCCAGAATATGGCTTTTTGTACTACTTTATTTTATATAAAGGATCTTACATGAGTGCTACTGTTTTATTGAATTTATTAAACGAGTTGGTAAAATGTTATAAATTACGAGGCTTGCCGAGGATTTTATCGCTTTTTCGCAATGAGTTTAATAAATTCAATAATACAAGAGCCCAAATGGTAGATTATATTTATCATATGACATTAAGGTTACTTTGAAATCTCATTTCTGGCGTAAAAAAGTTAAAATGTTGTCATGTTGTACTCAACGTTGTTATGGGCGTCATTTCATACATGTAGCGGTAGCCACAAATCTGCAAACCACTAATGTTTTATCGATTTTAATGCATGATGTTATTTCACTCCTAGACGCGACGTCATATGATAAAAAAAAGTTCTAGTCTCAACAATTCGATACTGGAACAGACAAAATCAGAAATGCTGGTACGCCTTATTCTTTCAAATGTTTACTAAACTAAGCCAAAACTTACTTGTAATACCAAAACATTGCTACTCTGGAATAAAGAGAACACTAGGTGAGTGTCTTTTGATATCAAGTTTACCAGGCAAGGCTTGCCGAGCGATTCAACAAGCGTTCTCAAAGCCGAGCCTGGTAAACTTGATATCAAAAGACGCGAACCTGGTATTATATTTATCAGTTTACCCATTGTTGAACACTCGTCAAACTAGCGATTATGACGTAATTTTGGATTTTTGTGTTAATTCAGCGTCATTAGCGACGTCATTCAAAAAGTGCAACGTCATCATGACCTGATAAAGGTAACATGCCGTGAGATAGGAAACGTTTATTAGGTTATGTTGAAGGAATTCAGTTAATATTAGGGGTGACTGATAAAAAGAAATACCAACTACAGCATACAAGAATTCGAACAGACTGTAGCTCACTTAAAATGACTCATTCCTCAAAGGTATCCACTATGTTGTGCAATTCAGGTGATCTTGAGAATGCTCAACATTTCATCTTTGTTTGTCAATTATACTGTGACTTTTGAGCAGAACTCCGTCAACCAATAATGCAGTACTGTTATATGTCTGGATGTACTTCTGAGGGTGACAAACAACAACTCCGTCATTTTTATGCTGTGCAGAAGTACACACAGAATAGTAAGCAGTTCTGAGCATCTGAATAGATGCGATTAAAAGCAAAAAGAAAATGGGCGATTTGATACCAAAGTGATACTTTCAAAGATAAACGTTGACAATATGCCTAACAGCTATCGTTCAACCCTGTCCTCTCTTTCTCTCTCTCTCTCTCTCTCTCTCTCTCGCTCTCTCTCTCTCTCTCTCATTCATACTTATGGTTTAGCTTCTACTGTATGATTATTTTAAGAATTTTGCAACACTTGACTTGCACATAAAGTTCGAGATAAACCATTTACCTTATTAGGATCATATAGGTGTGTCTTGTAAGTGTAATAAGGCTTGAATAATGAAAGGTTTTAATTGCGCATAATAACCAGTCAACTGTGGTTGCTGAGGTTACTTGTAACACAATAGCATTTGTTCAATGACGTCAAAGACAGAATTTTCATTTTTAGCTCATGGATTTGTATTATGCATAATTGAAGTAAGACATCGCCTTCTACACTTTGTCAAAATATTGTAGTAATAGATAGGAACACAATAAGCCTATGCTTCTATTCTAATCCAATCGGAATCGGAATTTGTTGGCTCAATGCGAGAATCAAGCCTCGGATGTACAGTCTGTAAGGCGTAGTACTATGTACAAAAGCTGCATTTTATTAGCCAGGACTGGTGTAAGGAAAAATAGCACTGTAGCACGTGGGTTAGTCCTATTAAAATTTATTATCTGATTACCCGAAATGAATATATGAAGTTCATGTTTTTGCAACAAAATATCGCTGTAGCGTTATTTTATTGAAAACACATAAACTTCATTTAAGCAATTTTTATTGTGGAGTGTTGTTACCGTTTGTTTTGCTGCAATCAGACCTGTTATTGTTTTGGCATGTTTTCTGTGACGTCAGCGTCACGTTATCAAAGTAGACACTCGATGTACATCCAAGGTCTGATTCCATGGAAATAGCCAAGACAGTTCCGACATTTGTATGATTAAAAATTGTAATATATTGTACATACATGTACTTGAATTGAAATAAATATATTTGAAACAACATTTGCGCATGCAGTTTCCATCGGTTTACTCAAGAGTTTGAAGACTTCATAACTTTGATTCAGTTATTGATGAGCATAATTCCTTCTGTAATTGAATTCTATGATGCAAAGTGTTGGACTCGTGCTTTACATTTTATAATCGTTTGAGCGTGCCTATGAGATTAGCACTTATCTTATAATGCATTTGCGCTATTTAAGGGTAAAGTCGGGTAAATTCAGACACTTGGCTAAATTCGGACAGCGACCTTGTTTCTTTTATCGAAGTGGCTATTTACAGTCAACTGTAAATAGCCAAAAAACGTTAAAATGGCTATTTACAGTCAACTGTCAATAGCCAAAAAAACGTTAAAACGGCTATTTACAGTTGACTGTCAATAGCCATTTTAACGTTTTTTGGCTATTTACAGTTGACTGTCAATAGCCATTTTAACGTTTTTTGGCTAATGACAGTCAGTGTCGTTATTTATTTGGGATACAGGGGGAAATTATTTGTTATATCAAATTTATTCACTAATCCCTTTATTTAGCTGAAATCCTATTTTGGCTTTTGTTGAAGCATTTTTTTTCATGATGGTGCGGCTTTCCGCTCCGTTAGCGGAAAAAGAGAATCAAGACATTAAACATACTAATTGCAAAGGTGTGGTAAGCAGTTAATCTTGAGTTTCCTAGCATTATTTTGATATGACTTTAAGTGCAAAGTAAGAAGAATTCCTGAGTGACACGAGCAGCCTTGTCTTTGTTGGTGATTTTAAGACTTGGAAACTTTTCTCACAAATTTTTTGTTTAAAAAAATATCCGTCCAGATCTGGATTGAAACTATTTGGCATCACGGATCCAAAATAGGCTCCGTGTTGGCATTTAATAATACTTTACTTTAATAGACATCTCATCTGGCTCTACCGTGTACTCAATTATTCGTCAAACTCATGATCGTAACCGTTCTTTTGACTAATTACATAGTTTGCTTTTGACTAATTATATATCAAACAAGAGTGAGTCATGATCAGATAATAACAGATAATTCCTATAGGAGTTGTCTGATTCTGATCTATACAGCCTGTTGGTGTTGTGTACATGCAAGTTGTCATGAGACAGCTAAGGGTTTGGCAATTAGTTCCAGTCCGCAAAATTATGTACGAGGGCCAGTACAGGGATTTGTTTTTTATACTTCACGCTTTTATCGAGCCTGGAAAGCAAAGGCGTGTCGGCATATGCGATGACTCGTCAGAACCTTCTCTACTCCCTTATACAAAGTATGGATGTCTCGCAGAGAGGATCCATGTGGTATATTTAACATGCTCTTCATTGAGACAGCCATCAATTTTTTTCTTCTATCATTATTAATTTTCTTTTCGGCCTGTTGAAATTTATTCATATTTTGTAAAAGGTTTACACCAAGGGGCATGTGCTAAAAACATTTAGTCTCGAAAAATGTGCAAAATATATAACCTCACCTGTGCAAAAATGTGCAAAATATGAAATGAAACCTTTGCAATATGTACAGGTTTCATATTTTGCACATTTTCGAGACTATTTTTTGTAATTTCGAGAAAAAAGGATACTTTCATTTTTTTTTTTTGGGGGGGGGGGGGGGGGGGGGGAGGGGAGATGGGGTTGCGGTGGAGGTGATATTGGAAGTTTTTATTAGTGGAATTGAATCTTTTCATATAATCTATCTTTATTTTCACTTAAGTATCACCCAAAAGCTTAATCTGTCCCAATAAACAGGATTATTGTACTTCACCGGGAGGCAATAAAACTCCCGTGGTGCTTGACGCGTGATTAAGAAGTGTGACAACCTTTATTCAGGAAATTAGACTTTAATGAGGTTTATAAATTACTTTCGGCGTCATCATTGGCCATATGCAAGGTTCTCGAGCAGAATGTGCACTTGCGCGGTCTGTCCGAAAACCCATTGTTTTGTATTTTTATGATTTTCGACGACGTATTGTTGATGCCTTGAACATTGTTTCCCTATGCACTCAGAAGATCGCAATGACCGTGACCAGATTGAGCATATGCTCGCACTGATCTTGGCCATCGATGTCTGATGATCCTGGCCATTGATTTCTCTCAATATCTCGCCCCCCCCCCTCCAAAAAAGTCCATGGGAACATCTGATTATAAGTACTTTCGAGGTGCCTTCAACACAATGTGGCAAAAAGTTTGATCCAGAGGCACAAACTGTTTGCATAGGTTATCAAAGATGACACAAGCAGGTACTCTGGATGCTGACGTGCGCACTGCCTGGTATTAAATTTGAAAACCCTTGTTAATGCAACATCCATGGGTGTTTCTAATGCTTTACATTATCAGAATGAGCTATAAGTTTTAAAGGTGGAAGATGGGAAATAATCTTGAATGATGGAAAATGCGGACCGAGTTTCCTGCTATAGTTTCGCCATGTCCAACAATGAAATTTTCTAACAGGTAGAATATTCGTACACTTCACCCGTCTCAAGCTGGTGACAGTCGATAGACTTCGGCTGTTTACCGGAAAGCCGCGGTGATATGCGATGGTTAGGTGTGAAAATAAACCCTGGGGCTTGTTGTCTTATCATAATCCTCATAAAACACTGGTCTTTATGTTTTTATTGAAAAAACAACTTACTCTAAAGAGAGTAGAGTTTCAAAATAAGATTTCATGCAAATCACACCGCGTAGGCGGCTATCAAAAACGCTCTGAACAATCGACGAACGGGGATCAAAACTCGATAGAAACAGTGTTTTCGATTGCTATTTATCGCCAGTCAGACGATAATGACAATCGAAAACTGTTTCTAACAATTTTACCTACGTTCCTCGACAGTATTAGAGTTTTCGATTACCTCCTATCCAGCGTGTGATTATGAGTCGAAAAATATATTCAGGCATACTATCGGAGTATTTAGCAGTGTAGATCGAGATAAGGACCACCATTTCATCTTAGCAGATCTAGGTCCAATAGTTTTGAAAATCTTATCACCAGAAGAGACTGCATGCAACAAAATCCGGTTTTCTCACGACTTAGCCTAATTATTGGACATATGTTTACTACATTGTCTAAACTCATATCAAAGGTTTTTACACAATTTACTTTTTTTTCGAAAAAAATGATACCAGAGTTTCAAAAAGCTTGGAACAGCTATCTACAAGAAAAATGATCTAATCAAGAATAATTCTTACAAGTGTACCGCTGTCTCATTTAAGTTATTTAAAGACCGTGCACAAATAACTTAAGCGTTTAAAACAGATGTCCCTCGAACACCCCCCCCCCCCCCAACTATAATCAACCGCAAATACAGCATCAGAGAGATTACATATTGCAAATTCTACATCGCGGAAGTTGATTTCGGGACACTGGTTTACAGTATCAATGTACTCTGCGTTGCAATGGTGTCATATTAGATGCATATACAGACTCAAACTCTGCCGACAGGATATGCTGGAGTTACTCAGAGGAACCGTCTCGTCGAGACGTTCCTTTATTCAGCAACAGCATAGTTTTATTAGTACAGTTGTTCGTTATATCACTTTTGCTTACCGAATCGTCGCCTCTCACTAAAGCTTAATGGTTTCGGCGAGAAAACGACAGCAAAAAACATATGCTGTGGTTACTTAAATGAATCGTATCACTGAGATACTTCTCTTAAGTAACCACGGCATATGACTAGAAACTGATTAGAGAAACTCTGAGAGCTATTTCGGTGTTAAATTTCTAGAGGTTGAATTAACTGAGCTATATAAATTGGCACAGTGGTAAAAATGTACATACATGTACTTTTAGTTGATATACATGAATCGCCTTTATTTAGAAAATATGAATCGGATTTTATTAATAAAACAATAAAATGTTCAAATGCGTTGCTTTTTTCAGACATAATCAGACCTCGTACATGCACGTGTAACTCCGAGGAACAAAACAACTTGTGCTATAAACTAGTCAAAGTAGCTATATATACATCCATGGGATATAGACAAAAAGTCGAGATCCAAATCAGATTTCGCAGAATGTGGTGTCTGATCAGGAAACATTGGAATATATGTTACACGTAAGAAGTCTGAGCTCTATAATCTTGATCAGGAAATGTCACAATCACAGAATAATTGCCTTTCACCTGACTGCCAATCCATACTTGTACATTTTACTACTACTACTATTTTCGGTTATATTGACGGTGTGCCGTGGTCCTTCGCTCATTTACATATAAAGCACTCACGACACACCCAGTTTATGCACCCACTTAGGCTTTAATAAGGGAGTTATGACTGTATCCCGTCAATGTCCCACGCCTATTCGTATTGAGTAAAGGTGTGGGGCATTTGTATTTTGAATTTTGAAAATGGTCTAAAGTAAGTACCAATCTTGTAGGAGTCGACGTGACAATTCCGTCTGCACAATGTCACCCCTACTGTTTGAAAGTGTAAGTTATTCCGCCTGGAAGGGCTAGGAGGTGTATTATTGTTTGTTTATGTTTGCCGCTCTTATATATTGAGCTATACGTTGATGTGCTTGTACATTTTTTTGAGATGTTTGGCTCTTATATGAATCATTTTCTACTTATGCGTACGAACAGCGATGTCAATGGAGCGTCTGTGTAGATGCACAAGCTTGCGTGTTCCTAAACTTTTTGCATGCGTCAAATACCCAAAAATCACATGCCAGGCTCAAATACGATTTACGACATGCACTAATTATGGAAGAAACACATTTATTTGACTTTAATATTCATCTGTACTTGAAATTGTCCACTAAATGTTCGAATATAAAGTCAACATCAATGAAAATATCTGATTTATCTGTAAATAGCCAAAAAACGTTAAAATGGCTATTTACAGTTGACTGTCAATAGCCATTTCAACGTTTTTTGGCTAATGACAGTTGACTGTAAATAGCCACTTTAGCGTTTTTTTGGCTATTGACAGTCAACTGTAAATAGCCATTTAACGTTTTTTGGCTATTGACAGTCAACTGTAAATAGCCATTTTAACGTTTTTTGGCTATTGACAGTCAACTGTAAATAGCCTCTTCCTTCTTTTATTTTTGAATTATTGGAATAAAAATGAAATTAACTAAACAAACAGTGAAAATCCTGCTGATGCGGCTCTTAATGAGCCGTCTCATCTGGATTTTCACTGTTTGCTAGGTATGTCCGAATTTACCCGCTGTCCTAAATTACCTTACTTTTTAATCTTACGTGCGCAGTGTGGCTATGCAGGCATGGTACTTCCTCACTCAACTGCAAATAAATCCTTTAATAACCATAGGGGCGTTGCCTAAATAATTACTGTTAGGGCTCATTTTTGACATTCTTCTTATATCCCTGATATCCCCTATATCGCGATTGCTTCAGTCTCAACAATCATACACTCACACATACGTACGTAAGTGCATACATTACTTCAACTAAGGTTTACACGCACATATATACGGCACTATCATACTATTTGGTACAAAAACATATGTGCATAACAGAAAGCGATTTCTCTCATGACTGGCCGCGTGTCAGCTAGTGTTTGAGTAGCCAATATAGGTAGTACAAGCTTAAAATGGCTTAATATTTCAAATCACTTTTAATATATGCTCAGAATAAAACGTTTAGTCAATACAGACACTGTGTGCAATAATTTTGTTAGACGGTCTTAATATTGACAAAAACCTTACTCAACATGAAACTCATTTAATTGTCATTAAATGTGAACGTTTTCAACAAAACCTTCTGAAAATAAACCCATGTTTTTCATCAAAATCATTCAAAGGGGTCAATATCAAAATTCAAATTTTAAAACTAAAAAATCAGTTTAGCACCCTCAGACGATTTCTGGCAGTAAAGACGGAAATTATCGTAGCTGTTGCATGTCTAAGGCGTTTAAGAATTTTCCGAGCGGCCATGAAGCGATTACGTCATGTTCACGTCACTATATTCCTAACTTCAAGTGGCGTCGTTATCCGTGGTCTCCCTGACGGAGGCTTGTCATTTTCACTTCCAGACTGTCGAAAACGTGTTAGCAGACGATAAATTGTTCGTTCATTACATCAAAAACTACACAGAACGTCAGCAACACGGGTACCTGCTTCAAGACGTCCTGTAATTTGTTGATAGCCTGGATGGTGACTTAAGCTGACACGGAATTTTCTCCGGATAATTGCAATGGGAGCAGCTCTCTTTCAATATCGAGCAGCATATGAAACAAGAAAAGATATGACAGTGAACTGCCATATCAAAACCCCGACCTCATAGAAGTGATGGAAATTGAAATTGATTTGACTACATCAACAAATATTCATACTAGTTTATATAAAAGTGTAAGGGAATGCCATGATTGTTGAAGAAATGACATCAATGCTAACACAATTTTTTTAATTATTGTGTCCTTGTTGTCACAAGCTTCCTATAATTCGAATTTTCGATAATTTGAAAATTAATCTCCAGTACCTTGGACTTCAAATTTACGAGATTCGACTGTATTTATATTTTACATTTATCCTTCAAGTGTCCATTTTCAATTTTCAACGACTATGACTGGTTTTCAAGATATTTTAAATTATTTCAGACATAACTGAGTTTTTGGAACAGGCAAAACTCCAAATTTCCGCGCTCAACGTCATTGCGATAAATGTTTTACGTCATATAAACGTATATAAGTAAACAAAAAGTGTTATTGGAGAAGCACCAAACGGGCGTGCAAACGGGCATCAGAGTGGAAAACAGTTTGGATCAAGATCAGGTCCGACGTTTTGTTAGGGTCTGATCTGGATCTAAACTGTTTGCAAAGGTTATCAGCAGACGACACTAGTAGACACAGCCACTTTTTTACTTAGTGCTGGTTCATTCTATCCCAACATAACTAAAAAACTGTTGACTAGGTTTAACTCATTACCACACATTTTTCCGCACTGCAAAATTACCAGCATGCAAAGAGTATTCCACTTTGTGGTGGTAAGGCCATCATAATTGGGTCGCCATATCAAATGAAAACGCTTTATCAGTACCCTTTACCTGGAAAGCTTGTCAGTGTTTTGATAAAACTGGTTGTAATAAAAGAATTTCGCATTGAATTTTAAAACTCGGACCAATATGATGTCCAAAATATGACGTTGGTGTCCCAATAGACAATTGTCTGTTTTCAGTGTTACATGTAATATATGTGGATATATTAAACGTTTAGCCAGGGACCTTTTCCCAAGGCCAGTTAGACTGACAGTCCGTGTAAGTTTAAGAGGAATTATTGTAGTCTGGTTCCCTCCCCTAGATCTACCTATCTATTGAGTTGATAACAGGGCACCAGTTTATAATTATTTGTGTAAGTCTCCTTTGCCCTTGAGTAATTACAAATGAAAATAAATAGATAAATAGACCGGTGGATCGGATTTCAGACTCTATGATGGTTCCGACTCAAAGACTTATCTATTGATGAGATGGTAGGGGCCTGATGCTTTGGCTGTTTGTCGGGCCCACCGGAGTTTACCTGTTGGATTTCTTTTGCTCCGGTATTCAGTTTAATTTACTGTTGAGTCCTTATCCTTGCTTTATCTCCTTGTTATATCTTGATTTATATGTTTTAGGAGATGATGCATTGATAAGTTAGGGGTCTTTCATGCAAACCAAATATCTATGTGTCTTGATCCACATCTGAATTAAGGGTGAGGTTGGCGCCGTTAAACCGGTTTAAGCCCTCCAGTAAAATATTTTACTGACCGTTCCAAGGCGGTACTTCTTTTGTGGATCTTTTATGTTTTTGTTCTGTCTTGTGTTTGCTGTGTTTTGTGCGCGTCTGTTTATATGTGCTTTGTGGTCACCTGCTGGGAAAGGGCTGACCTCTTGGCTCTCGTTTGTGGTGTCTTCTGTGAGTTTGTCACTTTCCCATTGGTATCCTGGGTCAGGTGTGGTACTTGATTGTATCGATTCCTGATCTTTGCACCATTACTTACTAAATAATAAAAATCAAATAGATCTTATTATAAATAAAACAAATTGTATAATAAAATGCATTTCAATTTGACCATCAAAGACACAGTTCCTATGAAATGATTCTGTGTATAGCCCTGAAACTGTGTAACTTTCGACCCGAACTACTTGTGTAAGTCTCATTTAGGGTATCACAATAATAGAGACGAATGAAGGCTTAGTAACGATTTGATCGGGTCTCAAAAATAACCCTTTTGGTTTACCACAGCTCGTGTACATCGTGCATTTTGAAATTTGGCTGATACAGTCAAATAGAGGCATTAAGTATCACACCATAAACAGGTACATGTAAAGGTACGCTATTACAGCTCATGTATACAATTTGAAAGCGATATATCAAATATTGTTAATTTGATGAGAAAACATAAATACTGACTAAACTTTTTCTTCTTAGTATATAAAATATAAATTGCAGAGTAAAGCTTGAATAACTAACTTTGTAAATGCCAATCTGAGAACAAGGAGAATTGTTGCATAACTCCTATAAAAGACCTCCCCTGATTGGCTGAAACTAGTGTGTATTAGATCTGATTTTGTTCCAGTGATCAACTAAATTTAGCCCGGACAGATAGACATCAAATTTGTCAATACTGCCAGACGGCTTAAGGGCAATTGCGGGTAGAACTTCCCACAGTAAAATCTTTTTAATTATTTGCATACAGCTTGTTTTATGTATGGACTGTCAATTTTTAAAATAAAAATGATACGTCGCCACGCTCGATTTTTCATAATCTCACATGGAAGTATTCAGCATTTTACAAATTTTCGAAAAAAAAACAAACTATGCCCTTAATACTAAGTTTAAAAAGTTGTAATCTCCATCCAGCTTCTTTATTTCAATTTAAATTATTACTCACGACATCAAGCTTTTTAGGAAAAGTGAAAATTTATTTGTTTTACCAAGCCGTAACAAGATACTGAATTATTTATTTTGGTAATTCCCCTAAAATAGGAGTACGATTTTCAGATTAGTGTGTTTTTTTTAGCAATCTCAAAGAGTTGGTTTTATTTCATAGACTTTAATATTACCTTTTAGAAAAGAGAATAAAAAATGGGGGTCACCAAACTAGTTTTCTTTCAGGAGAGCAAACGTTACCCCTTCCCCTACATATTTGAGGATAATTCAATATAAAACATCATGGAGTGTACTTTTTTGTCACTAACATCAATTCATATTACTTGTAGGAAGTAATTCATTATTATAAAGCTGACAAAAAGAAGAAAAAATAATGTATGATAAGTGCCCACCGAGGAATCGACCCTGGTCCGCTGGTTCAAGAGTCCGACGCACTAACCACTAGGCTATTAAGTCAGATCGTGCGCTGCCCAAATTAAGCATACATATTCCATACACAAACCGAGTACTGGCCATATTCGTATTCGCATACACGGTATAAACTTGAAAACGTTGTTAAATGTTTAATTTCGCCAGAAAATGCGGAATTGTCCATCTGACGTAAGCGTATTTGAAAACTGTAGTGATGCGAATGTTGAATGGTCGAAAGACGAGACCCAGACAAATTTCTCCGTTTCCAGCCGCAGGAATGGTGGTGCGCTCGGACAATACCCGAAATTGCCCTCAAATAGATATTGGAAATCTAAGTTTTAGCCAAAGACAGGTACATATAGACACCAGATTTGCCAATGTTGCCAGACAGCTTAAATAGATACTGAAAAACGGACATCAAAAATGAACTAAATTTAACCAAGGACAGAACATCATTATTGTCACTGCTGCCACAGCTAATACAGAATGGAAAGCCAACATCAGAATTTTCACTCAAAAGAGGGATAAAAGTAGACTAGCATCATTGCTTCCGAAAGAATTTAATCACTTTATGAGAACAGCAATTAAAGAAATACATGTTTTACACATTTTATAAGAGCTTCAGAATTAAAAAAAAAAAATTTGAAATAATTTTGTTTTAGTGTACTACTACTGTGTTTCCAGGTTTCAAGTGACCCCCGTTTTTATTTTATTTAACAGCTTTAATCCTTACTAACACGGTCGTCGTTTAGCATGTGGATGTAAATGTATACCATGTATAGTGCGTCCACCTAATAGAGACTGGGCGTGTCAGATAGAACGTTGTCATACACTGTCAAATAAGACTAGTCTACAGTAAATCGGGTGTAATAGCCTATGTACGCTTTACTCGTGCAGCCAACTGAAGCGCAGACGACAAGGGTGACCAACTTTATACGTTAGCCTGCCTGGTAAACGTTTATCTTTAGTATGCTGCTTGGGACCTGCTGCATTTCATTTTCCGGAATGGAAATGTTGTGAAAGTTTTGGGGGAGGGTAGGTTTGCACTTTCTTCAAATCCTGTCTGTATGGCAAACTGGTCTGATTTTTAAGCCTGATACAATAATTATAAATCACCAATTAGAATTAAGCGGGGCAAGGGTTAAGTATCTGGATCATGAGAAATGGGTATACAAACATGAGATTTGGTCTGATCGCATATCCGAAAAAGCCTTTTATAATCGCTCATTCTGGCGTGTCCAGAGAGACTAGATGTCTAAAAGTTTTTCGGAGTCTTCTTCAACTTGCATACTTTGTATTTTGTGCATATATCTAGACTAGTCAGTTTCCATGTTATCCAAATTAATTCGAGATACTTTTTTCTCACAATGGACTCAAACTACAACAGGTATATACAGGTATCAGTCTGGCACTGGAAGGAAAACCTTCCCAAGTCAAAACTATGACTTATGGAAGGTTTTTCCTTCCAATTCAGTATAAGAAACTTTGGAAGGAAATTCCTTCCAATTACATGTTAAAGAAATTGGAAGGAAAATCCTTCCTATTCGATGACCAAAAAATTTGGAAGGGATATCCTTCTATTTTCATGATAAAGAATTTGGAAGGAAAATCCTTCCAAAAGATTAAATATATTTTGGAAGGAAAACCCTTCCATATTTTATAGAAACTTTGGAAGGGAAACGAAGTTGAATCTTATTCTTGCTTGGATACAGAACTTATCCCTAAAAATATAAAGGGGTAGCATTTATTATGCACTGAACCACACCTAGGCCTTCCTGGTGTCTCGTGATGGTTGAGCAGCTCTTCCTCACGGTGCCACGGGGTTTCTGCAGTTTGTGGTTGTGGTATTTCCTGATCATACTCACTTACTATTTCTGGTATTGCGGGTGTCACATGTATAATCAAAAAACAAATTCAGAGAATATATATCTTGAACCACTAAAGGTTGCAGAGTTTGAAAACACAATGGTACAAAACTGTGGGTCTAATATGTATAAGTTCACATCCTGCAATTAGTGACAAAAATAATCATGAGGATTATAGCGAACCACATGCACATCTTCAGACCATGATGAAAGGAACTGTCTATTCTGTAAAGTTTTAAAAATGTGGTATTAAACTTTAGGAACAGTTGTCCACACAAGGTACTCCTCGCACTGAAGTCCAAAACGTCACAAAACCAAGGGGGAAATCTGAGGATTATTCTGATCTTCAGACCATGAATATAACATCTGTAAAGTTTCAAAAGAATCAATATAAAATTGTAGGAGGAGTTGCGAACACAATGTACCCATTCACTTTGATATTTTGATGTTTGACATTCTAGTCAACAGCTTTATGATAATGTAGGGATGGTCATTTAACCTAACCACAAAAATAGTAAGTGAGTATGATCAGGAAATACCACAATCACAAACTGCAGACAAACCCATGGTACCGCGTGGAAGAGCCACACAACAATCACAAGACACCAGGAAGACAAACTAAGCAAAGCAACCAGCTTTCTCTTCCCCATCAATATGATTGCAAAACTAGAAAGGACATAAAGTAACGTACATCAAAACAAAGAACAATTACAGACTCCCACAATGGGAGTAACAATAAAAAACAAGTCAACAACAACATAACCACCTCCTTAGAAGGGACAGCAGCCTAAGCCGAGGGGGGAGGGGCTTAAAGCATTTTACTGGTACCAAATATTCGCCCTAGATTCTGCTGCTGTCGAAATACAAGAAATGTTCATGAAAGCCTTCTAACTATCTAACTATTGCAATGTATCACCATTGAGAAACACTCTAATCAAATTAAAACACTATGATGAAACAAATGGCTAACAACTCACAGATAGTTAGAGCTAAAGAAAACCTCAAGTTGAGCCACGGTGGATCCAGCTACAGATAAGCATCAGGCACCAACCTACCGATTAAAGCTTTACATCAGAGCCGTCATAGAGTCTGAGGCCTGACCCACCGTCGTGCACCATAGCTATAAACTGTGATTGGGTTTAATTAATTTTCAATGCTGAATTCCAAAAAAAACAATGCTGAAGTACCTTTTACCCCCTATCTGGAGCCCTGCATTTGTTCAAAATAAGGATTATCAATATTAAGTTAGTCATCTAAATATCTGGAGGTGGAGTTAAAAGCTTCAATAATATCAGTTTGGTTATTGTCTGACAGAGACAACATGAAGTCTCTCTCATAACAAAACAAAAACAAATCTGCAACAAGAGGAGCACAATTAGTACCCATAGGAATACCTACAATTTGTCTATATAATTTCAAGCCAAATCTTATACATATATTGTCCAAAAGATAATGGAGAGCATCACACATTTTCTGACATGACCACAATTTATATCGTTTAGGTTGTTCAGAAGTAAAAAATGCATTTTTATCATTACAAGCCAAATAAAGTGAGCCCTCTCTGTTAAACATTTGTTCAATTAATTCTGTGAGTTTTTCTTTGATTAGATTATGAGGCAATGTGGTATAGAGAGTAGAGAAATCATATGTAGACAAACTAGATACTAGAAAACCTCTAGACTTTAATTTATCAAGAATTTCACCTGAATTTTTAATAGACCAAAATAAATTTTTACCCTTTCTTTCATAAACTGTTTGCAATTTTTAATTACATGGTTTTTAATCACAGTGAGGCAAGAAGTCAAAAGAATGGACAATTTGGTAATTGTACATGAACCAGAATTAGCAATAAAACGCGACTTATAGGGCCGTTTATGAAGTTTAGGTGCCAGTATATCGTTGGAAGCTTGCTATGGTCCTCATCAACAAACACCCCAAACTTAGCTGCCATATGGCATCAATGCCTATCAACGATCGATGTCTCATCAAGCCTGTTATGCTTATATCTTTTTGCAGTGCTAAGTTCTTGCTTTAGGATGTTAATATAGTACCTTTTTCAAACACCCACAACATTGTTAGCAGCCTTATCTGCAGGTGCCAAAACAAACCTCCTATGGACTTCCTGGGTCCCTTTCTTCAAATGTCTAAAAGTGAATTAGAAGATCTAAATTGTTGCAATAAAATGAAATTATACCATCAATAATCTTAAGAAAATATTTAGTTTCCAACAATTTAAGGGATTAGACTCAACATGCTCTCGTTTACAACAGCGATTACAAAATTCTTGTAAGGCGCCTGCAATTTCCTCACGACATGATTGGAAATCTATTGGCAAAGGAAACCTATATTTAGATCCCTTACATATAATAGACCGAGTTATTGAATCAGCTATGCTTTTTAAATCCCCAGTGACTATATGACCAGTGGGTTGATAGCAATACTTAGAGTATTTACAATCTCAAGAGTCAGTAATAGAATTTTCAATATCAAGTTCTGTTACTAATTTGTTATAGTTAAAAACAATACTACGAATAGGTTTATTGTACTTATAACAAATGATAGGGGATTTCTTATTTTCAAAAAAGTAGGAATAGAAGAGATATACAACTGTAAAGCGTTTTACAGGTAAATGAATACACTCTGTCTTACTGATTTTTTAATGGAAATGCCCACGGGTGTGTCTTTGCTAAGAACTGCCCCGTCTCTCTTAACTGGTCGGACCATAACTAAAACTTATTTTTGGGAGCATCCCTTATTTTGAACTAAGGCCCAAATGCCCTGCAATTCATAATAACTTAGTCTTTTTCCTTGAGATATATAGAGAATAGTAAACTGTGTTTCTGTGATATGAAATTTATGTCACGAAGGAATGGTGGTGACTCAGTAAACAACGAGTCCGCAGGACGAGTTGTTTACCAAGTCACCACCATTTCTGAGTGACATAAGTTTCATATCACAGAAACACAGTTTTACTATTCTGTATATTATATACCTTCCACTGATGTTTCAATCGAAAAAACGAAGAAAGAAAAAGTCTTAACGACCCCCCACGACTGCCCCAACGATAAAATGGTGCGTAGTAATAATTACTTAGCCACGCCTACACAGGCATGTCAAGGCTCGCCACGCTCTACGACGAACAACAACAACCTGTATACACTCTCAAGTCCCGGGATTCTGTCTTTTATTATTATAAGAAGCTAAAGAAATGTGACTGCGTTGCGATTATTTAATATATCATATTTGGTTTGTTTCCCTTACAACGTATGTTGCAACAGAGCCAAGGGAAAGCACTCTAAAAGCCTGCAGAAATGAAATGTCACGGGAAACTGAAACTGAAAAACATTTTAAGCGTTTTTTTAGCCATTTGCTGGTCCGTTTCTTTGCTAGTGGATCAGCAATAGCTTGAGAAATTGATTGAAATGTGTTTGTCAAACATAATGAGGATGGACTTGTGACGAGAAAAGGATTATTTGAGTGGAGATCAGAGAACTGGAACAGGTCTAGGAATGTAGGAGAACAACTACGGCTCAGATGTAAATATTTGGCTGGTGTCTGATCTAGGTCGAATAATAACATCAGATCAGCATTGTCAATTTTTATGTAGAATGCCATACAATCTTCAAGATTCCCAAATTCCTCTATGCTAGACCAGGAGGCAGGAAGGCAGGGTGGTTAGTCTGATTTTATACTCCTAAATGTGTTGTGCATATGTGTATTAAAAATAAGTAGTTCCGACAAAATTATCGACATGAAGCAGTGATGATATGACTTTTTCATATCATCACTAGTGAAATATTTCACTCCTCAAAGATACTAAATTATCTCACTGCAAAACAATAGGAAATTAATGCTAGGTATATAATATACACACATTTGCAACTCTATATTTAATTAAGTTATTGTAAGCATTACGCACGAATTTTAAACTACTGATCAGTAGTTTAGTTATATATCGATAAGGTACACTTGGGGACTGATTCAAAGTGGAGTAACAAAACATGCAGAAATTTAATTTAATCACAGCCTATATACAAGCTCATACTTAAATAAGAAAAATATTCTAATTACGCGGTCTATATCTTAATTCATTTCTGTAATTTATTTTTAATTACAATAACCATTTAAGAATAAACGGCAAAAAAAACGGGAGTCACGTTAACCCTGGAAGCACAGTAACACCTAACTATATTTATAGGAGAAACTTGAAATAGAAAAGAGAGACAGTGCCATTTAACAAAACAATTGTTAACAAAACAATTGGTGTATTGTTTTTCGCTTCGCCACAGTGAATATCACTGTTCTCGAAATTGACAAATCCTGATGTTAACCTCAAACGACTGTATCAATTGTATAATGGCGCCGCCAATTTAACATTGCAAAGATGTAACTAAGTATTTCTCTTATTATGCGGCTAACCATCCTTTGTCCACCCACTGGATGGTCCTGGGTATGTGAGACAGAATTATCTTAAGTGGATAAAACAGCAAAAATGAAATAAAGCCTTAATTATTGTTGTAAGGAATATAAAAATCCATCATTAGTGTGAGGTTGGGATAGAAAAATCCATCCTGATGATCACCGATTGCTTTGACGAGGCTTGCCGAGTGATGACGAGGAGTGGATTTTTCCATTCATGAACGTATCAATTTTAGAGCACAAACTTTGAAGCGGTAAATTTATTATTCCTGTCTTTATTGGCTGCCAGCTGTGATCTATCAGCCTTGACAATTTTGCATTTCACGTACATTCGACTTCTACGCAAATCTATATATTCGTTTATTTGTCCAGGCACTGATATCTCAATAGGTGCTTCATCAGACTGAACAGAGGACACTGGTCTGCATTCGGAGTAGTATATCTTTTGTATAGCAACTTGATTGGCAGGAAGAGTAAATAAAGATAATTCAGCTGCCTGTCCCAATGTGGTATTCTGATCACTAAGATAGGCCATGATTTAACTTGCGTGAGTTTTAATTAAATATATTAAATTCGTCCTCTGAATATTTTCGTTTACGCTTCTTCTGTGTCGATGCTGCTTTGGCATTAGTAGGATTAACACTGACTGTTTTGATAGTGTTTGTTCCTTTTATAGAAATAGGAATGTGAGGCTTATTATCTTGGATGGCATCTTTAAGGTAAGATTTGGCCCTCTCTTCCACTGCAGTCACAGGACTCACATGTTTACCCACAATCACTTTTCTTTAGATTCTTGAGTAGCATGGGGATTCACAGGGATCATATAAGGTTTCTTAGCATACATTCCAGCGATGCCACCTCCCCCTCTCTGTCTGCCTCGATCATGTCCCGGATTAAACTTTCCTTCGATCATATTTTCATAAAACGAACGCCACACAGTGGGATCAGATACGTACATCGAACCTAACATCGTTAAAAGAATGGAAGTTTTCTCAAGAGCAATGTCACTGCCACTTCCCCAGAGAGAAATGAGGCGGGTGAACCTTTTGCATCTCTTATATACACATGAACATCTTGAAACTGTCCAAGTTTAATAGGCGCTTCATAGGGGCATTGATATATAATATTCTCTTTCTCCAGATAAACTCTTCGAATTAAAGGCAATTCTTTATCACCTACAATAGTTTCCTCGCAGATATTAGAACAAAAGAATACATCTGGGAGTCCTTGTTGCTTTGTTTGTCCTGGGACGAGTGAAAATTCTAGCAAAGAAACAGTCCACACTCCATTTAGATTTAGGGGTTTAGGCAGGTGTAACCTGAAATTGAAGGGCTGGTTATTCGGATGAAAAAGAGGACTGTCCGAGGACCTCAGCACCATACGTACGCTCATCTTCAAAAGTTATGACTGAGACTCAGACAATACAGCATTATTTATACTTTTAACATCAGTTTCGGATACCCAGCTGTCATATTTAGGTCCCCACCCTTTCCATCTAACCAAACATTCTCTCTGTCCAACTTTCTTTCGAAATTTAAGCACCCTCTCTATCAAGTACATATCTTGCTCATAAGCCCTACTTAACTGCTTCTGATAAAATTCTGTCCCAGTAATAATTTCTCCATCATAATCTTTGAGTTTATACTGGGGTATCCCTTCTTTTATGAAACGTTCTGTCACTACAAATAAATCACGTGACCAGTGCTCATCATACTGTCGCTGAAATTGTCTCCAAAGGAAGCTCACTCTGACAATGTCTCCCACCTTGAACTTGAATGATTGGATACTGGGTGTTTGAAGTTTTGACTCATACAGTTCCTTCCATAGTTCAACGTGGTCTGAAGGTTGTACACAAGCAGGTGTTCGTTTGATACTACGATGATAAGTTTTGTTATAACTGTTCGTCAGTTTTGGAAGAGCTTCAACCCATTGGTGGGATTGTTTGTGTGTCATGAAGCGTGCTATTCTAGATTTGATGGTTTTTATAACCCTTTCTGCGAGTGAGGCTTTGGACTATATTTTGAGTCACAAAATGAATAGTGTTTTGCTCTTTTAAATACTTTCTGACATCTTTATTGACGTACTCACTTCCTTTGTCAGTACGTATACGTGTTGATTTCATTCCATCCTTGAAAATGGTCTGAAATGCTTTCACAAATTCCACGACAGTTTTAGTGCGTAAGGGCTCAGTCCAAACGTATCTAGACATTATATCCACAGCTAAAAGAAAGTATTTGAACTTTTGATCTTCATAGCGACGCATGTCAGCAGTATCTACATCCCATTGATAATCCACAAATGGGGCAACCACACGCCTACGTAAGAAATTTGTTTTCTCTTCTTTGTGAACAGCATAATCTTCTTGCTTCATGAGCCACTTTTCAATTCTATTTCTGCTCAAGACAAACTTTCCATCTTTTCTGACAGCTCTGTACAACTTTTCAACCCCACCATAAGCTGCTGGATGGTTTGGGTCATAAAATATACTTTTTAGATAGTCTTGATAGGGCATCGCTTAAATGGTTATCCACTTGTGCCTTAAAACTTTAATAATTCGCTTGCTACGTACCGGTTTTCCAGGTGGAGGTGGTATTTTTCCACTGCCAATTTGAAAGCGTCTGGTTGGTGACAACACACTCTGTGGTACGTTGCTTTCTCAAACAATTTGACTGAAAACTTCCGCACCAATGGGATGGAATGATTTGTAGTCTTTTAACTGAATTTTGATCAAGTCAGTTATGTTGGATCCCTTCACCAATTGACCATCAACGATGATTTCTCCTTTGTCATTCCACTGAAAATCTGAGTGTGTCTTCAAATGATTGAGTATAGTTCTGCCTCTTAATCGTAGAGTTAAAGGCAATGAAGGCAATAAGCCCTCTGTTGTGCTGTCCTGGGCGATTAACTGGCGGTTCTCACGTTGAAGACTATCTGTTGTGTCTTGTTCTGTGTCTGAATCTGTTGTGTTTACTAGTTTCGGCTGACTGACATGTCTAAAAAGGAGTCTTCTGTATTTATCATACGGAATTAAAACCATTTTACGCATCGTCGCTGTTATATTTCAACTGTTTATCAAGGGACATACCCGTTGTCTTCAATGTCAAATATAAAATGAAGTATCTGTTAAACTGAAGTTTAATTTATACTGATTGATATATGATGGTATCTTCTTCCGGAAAAACACGTGTTCTCACTCGATAGGCTTCATGTACCATGGGTGAGAAATCCAAATCAAATACCCATAGGGCTGGGAAGTAGCATCTTTGAAAGCTTCGAGCAGAAATTTACTTTTGCCCACAAATGCTTGAGGAGCTAAACACTGAATTTGAGACAAATCACGCGGATTTTTCATTAGCACCAGGATATGAGTATTCAAATTGATGGTGCGTGAATGCTTGCCTTGACAGTATATATTCTGGTTAAAAAATATTACGCTCAAATGACGATGATGCATGCCTTTTACAAATAAATTCTCCATCTCCCAAGATGTGGTCACAGATTCCATAAGATCATCGAGGCAAACCAGGTTACACATTTTCTCATCAGCCAGGGCTTCTAAATCTACTGTTGATGGTAATCCTTGTTGAAAGGTGATAAATGGCAATTCTTTCTCCATTTTTTCGTAGAATGGTTGATGTTCCGTAGCAATACAACACTTTTTGGGGTGGGTTTTCAAACATCTCATTTTTATGACGGAGTAATCGATATAACCAAAATGTCTTGCCACTACAGGTGGCACCACTGACAGCAATAGAGGTGCAGTCAGGAAAATGATACATTGTGAAATAAAGCAAATGCAGCGGCTCACTCTCTTTTATACATAGGGTCTAGATTTTTTAAGAATTGCAAACAATAAAAAAAGGAAATTATATAAACATCATAGCACTTAATAATGTCATGAAATCATGGGTAAAACGTGAAATGGATAAGTATTCAATAGATATTGCGTCATTGCTCATAATAGTTGGGAAACCTGATTACCCAACTATGGTGAAATCCCGTAGTAACTGTATTATCATTTCCAGATGTTGTGTAATAACAAGAACCGGAAGTAATATGGTCCTTAAATTTTGATTGTTACGTCATGGGCAACCCCTTTGGAAGTCCCCATTCTGTTGATGCAATATTGCGCAATGTGTCCGCCATCTTGGAACAACAGGAACAACTAGATTATAAAGAATCACTTTACACTACTCCTGCCCTATTGTCTGTACGAACCCCAGAAGGGACCTTTTCTTTCTTTTATATATGGGAACACTAGGAAGCTTGAAGCCGCATCCCCTCTGTCTCGAATTAACCGCTCAGCCACTGCGCTCCAAACTACTTAAAAAAAAGACGACCTTTTTTTTTTGTTAGATGCATCCGATTTGTAGCATTAACCAAAGTTCTGTTGAGACTGCGTGGTGGCACAGACTCGCCTCAGCGTTCGTTGATCTCTTATGCGATATTTGGTAAGAATTCGAATTGAACAACAACATAATTGGGCCACGACATGTGATTTCCAACAATATGGCATTTTGACAAGTGTGAACTCATACGAGCCTTTGCAGCCTCCTTTTAAGCTTAGAAACTCCAAATGATGCCCAGTCAGTAGCTTCAAACTCATCGAATATACAAGCGACTATCTAAGGTTCTGATTAAGTAAGTAAGCATTTTTTATTTAACGACGGTGACCCAATTGGCAGAACCAATCTTCCTTTGGGCCCTCTTTAACAAGTTAACACACAATTTATATACATAAATTAAATAAAACAGAAACTCGAAACATATAGGCATGCAGTAATGTGTAATGAAAATTAATATTGAAGAGCCATGACAAAGAAAATGGTACATTCGTCCTTTTTCCTCTTGTGAAACCTATCATCAAACGGTCTTTACTTAAAGATCTAGATTCATAAATAAAATCCGACATTGTGGACAATAAGCGTTGATATTGCACATATTATCGACATGTGCGCCGCTTCTTGTGTACGTCGACACTAACGGTTGCAGTCGCAACCATTAGTGTCTACGCGTTCACAATAGCGGTTGCAACCGCTAGTGTTAACGTAGACACTAACGGTTGCAACGGCAACGGTTATTGTACACTGTCGACAACAAGAGGCGCACGTGTCGATAATATGTGTATAATCAACGCTTATTATCCACAATGTCGGATTTTATTTCTTGACATTAGACACTATGGCCCGGAAATACATGTATACACAATACCTCCTTAAAGTTAAGAAATACTTTATTTAAGTATTGATTTTTCAAGATGCGAATAATCACGTTTCAAACTGATTAAATAAAAAAGGTTTCATTTTTCCTGTAGATTACAATACATTTTCCGACCACAAGTACTGTATCGATCCAGGCAATTTATTTAGCATTTAATATAACATGCTGAAATATGAATACTTAAAGGCATAGATTACTGTCCAATAGAGATCATTAAAGGTTTAACTGATAAGGGACAGTTTCAATATCCCACAAATTTAAAGGGGCCTCAAGTGGGGAATTACCTGTATACAACACAATTTCTTTCACTAAAATAAAGGTCAATATTTTATCATAAATTACCTAATCCCTTCATGGGACCACTTTATTGCCCCTGTAGGGAAGTCATTATCACCTCATTATGACTTTCCTTTTGATCTGCCCAGTATGACCCCTGGAGAGAGTCATAATGAGTGGAACCAGTATTATTGCTAAAATTTCTTTTAAATTGTTACATTAATATTAGCTATGGATAATTTTGTACATGGTAAATCCCTATGGAAACATAATAATTCCCTGTTAACAGACGCAGAGAATCTCAAAACAATCAATTCCAAAATACAGGAAATAAAAAAACAATATTGTTTACCAGTTTATAATCATGATGCTATTGATGAAGTTCCAGATGAGGAACTCCAGCTTGTTATTAATGATCAGTTATTTTTAGAAACAATTATGATGGAAATAAGAGGGAAATCTATATCTTATGCATCCTATAAAAAGAAATTGAAAGATATACATGAACAAAAACTAATTTAAGAAATTCAAGGTTTAGAAGACAACTTAACAGAAAACAACATTCCAAGTCTAGAAAAGCTAAAACTTAAATTGTGCAAACTAAAAGAAGAAAATATGAAAGGATTTCTAGTCCGCCCTAGAGCAAACAATATTGAAAATGGAGAAAAACCCTCTCAATTTTTTTTGTAATTTAGAAACAAATAATTTTACAAACAAAGTAATAAATGTAATAGAAAAAGATAATGGTGAAATCATTACAGACCAAAAACAAATTTTGACAGAGACATGTAAGTACTATGAGACCTTGTATGCAAGTAAAGAAAGTGTTTTAAATGATATAGATTTAAATGATCATATACAAGACATGACTGTACCAAAATTAAATGAGGATGAAGCTTTGAACTTAGAAGGCCTTTTAACACTAAATGAAGCAGGTAAAACTTTAAAAAAACATGAAAAATAATAAAAGTACTGGTACAAGTGGTTTTTCAGCAGATTTTTACAAAGTGTTTTGGAAACAGTTAGGTACATTTGTATTGAGAGCAATAAATGTGGGTTTTCAAAATGGAGAACTCTCAATAACTCAACAACATGGTCTTATAGTTTGTATTCCTAAGGAAAATAAATCAAGAAACTACCTAAAAAACTGGCGACCTATTACTTTATTGAATACAGTATACAAAATCCTATCTGGATCCATTGCAAATAGAATCAAACAAGTGTTAGATAAATTAATAAGCACAGATCAAACAGGCTTCATTGAAGGCAGATTTATTGGCGAAAACACAAGGCTTGTGTATAACTTATTAAAATTTACAGAGGAAAAACATATCCCAGGGTTATTGCTTCTCATCGATTTTGAAAAGGCATTTGACTCCGTGTCATGGTCTTTCATAAATAAAGTATTAAAATTCTTGAATTTTGGACCCTCTATTGTAAAATGGATAACAGTATTAAATAAAAATGCATGTTCTGCAGTTACTCAGTGTGGGCACTTATCTTCTTTTTTTAGGTTAGGTCGGGGTTGTCGACAAGGTGACCCAATTTCACCATATTTGTTTATTCTGTGTGCAGAAATACTTTCGATTAGGCTAAGAAACAACAAGAACATAAAGGGTATTAACATTGATAATGTAGAACTGAAATTTTCACAATATGCAGGTGATGCTACTGCTTTTCTAGATGGATCAAAAACCTCTCTTGAAGAGACATTACAAGAGCTTGACACTTTCGCAAACATGTCAGGATTAAAAACTAATTTTGATAAGACTCAAGTAATTTGGATAGGAGCAAAAAAAATACAGCACAGACGCAATAAAAACAAGATGGAAACTTTCATGGGGTACAACATGATTTAAATTACTGGGGATAACATTTGATGTTGATCTAGATAAAATGATAGGTATAAACTACATGGACAAAATAGCACAAACAAAGAACTCCATAAAAATGTGGCGTAGAAGATTTCTTACCCCGTTAGGAAAAATAACTGTCATTAAATCACTTTTATTGCCCAAAATAACTCATTTATTGATATCCCTGCCTAACCCGGACTCAGAGATTTTAAATATTATCAGTAGCATTTTCTATGATTTTCTGTGGACTGGGAGAGCTAAAATTAAACAATCTGTAATAGTTAAGCAGTATTTTGAAGGTGGCCTTAATATGATAAACTTGAATGCTTTTTCTCAGGCACTAAAAATCACATGGCTAAGGCGTATCCTTCAAAAGGAAAGCAAGTGGCAAGTACTGATGAAAACAATTGTTAATATAAAAAATGTTTTTTGTTGTGGCTCTGATTATACTGGTTCAACTTTAAAAATTGTAAAAATGTCTTTTGGAAGGATGTACTTAAAGCTCTATCAAATCTAAAGAAACGCTTAAATGTGGATTGTGACAAATCCTGTCCATATCAAACACCTATTTTTTGCAGCTTAAATTTACTGGTTGTGGGAAAAAAGCTTCTTCTACAAGTCATGGTTAGATAAAGGAATTTGTTTCATTCAGGATCTGATGGATATTGAAGGTAATCTTCTCAACTTCCATGCATTTATTCAGTCAACATCAATCAAAACAAATTTTCTACAGTATCAAGGAGTTATTGAATGCATCAAAAAGCTTATGAATAAAAACAAATTGATCAATAAACTTGACAAAAATATAACTGGTCCAATATTTCCAAAAATAGTTCAATCAATCCTTAAACAAAGGAAAGGCTCCCAAAACATCTATAAAATTTTGAATGAAAATAATGATAAACCAACAGGAAAAAATAAATGGAACCGTTTATACCATATTGACGAAAAGTCATGGGAATATATATTTATGGCCCCTTTCAAAATAACAAAATGTACAAAGCTTAGATGGTTTCAACCTGTAAAAACCATAAAATTCTGGCCACAAATAATTTTTTTACCAGATAAAAACAATAGATATTCCAAATTGTTCTTTTTGCAGTACTAATGAAGAATCGATTGAACATCTTTTTTGGAGTTGCTCAAAAACCCAACAATTTCTAAAAGAGGTAACAGAAAAATTTCAAGAAATGAATATATCGCTAATTTTGAATGAAAGTAATTTCATTCATGGCAACTTTCCCCCAAACACTTCGAATACACTTCAATTTTTAATGCTTGTTGCAAGGTATTACATCAATATGTGCAGAGGAACACACAAACACTTGACATTTTTGGAATATAAGAAAAATGTTCACTCACTATTTCAAAGTCTCAGAGAAATTGCAATACAAAGAAATGAATTGCAAAACTTCTTAGATGCTTGGGCACCATTTAAGAATTTGCTAAATGCAAATTTATAGCAACGTACACATCAGCATAAGTCAAAAATAACAATAGAAAAAATGTATAGATAAAATGCTCCTTAATAATAAGGATTTGATAAAGATAATACCCTACAAATATAATACAAAATAAATAAACCCACCCAGGACTCTTGACATTAAGTGAATTAAACCTTACAGAAAAAGCCGACAAGAGAACTGATGAACCACGCGTGACTGGTTATGCTTTCTCTCCAGAGGTCTAAACTTCTTTCTTCTTCTTCCTACCCTATTTTCTGTTTCCTAATAAAATGTGTGAAAACTAGTTATGGTTACAAAACCATGTAACCCCTAAATAATTAATACATAAGCTGCTGTAGAATTAAGGTGAGGTGAGAGTATGAATGAGAGAATGAAAGAGATATGTAAATAAATTGTAAACACCCTGATAGTTGCCTCTGGGCTATCAAGGTAAATTGTAACAGGGGCTTATAAAATAAATGATCAAAACACACACACAAAAAAAATCTATGTCTTTAACTTAAGTCTTCTTTAACTTTGAGGAGGCATTGTAATTCCGGGCCAAGGTTTATTGATCCCTTGATTGACTTCTTGTCAAAATATAGGAAAAACTGAAACTTTTAACTGCTTTGTTCTACTTCCAATGGGTATATAGATATCGTCTTTCCCTCGTTAGCCCAGTTTATTATTCGATTCGCGTCAGGGTTTTACGTGATAATTTCTTAGCAATTAATACTCAACAGTTAGCATTCTTAGTATATGTCATCTTCACAATTCATTGTCTTTATTATCTTAACCTGTTTAGAAACATAATGGTAACATGAATGGACAGAAATTAACCAAATTTTGTATACACATTATCATTGACAAGATCTACGCTTGGGATAGTAAATTGTCGTTTTCGCAAATTTGCAACAGAGTAACGGGCCTCGATTGACATCAGAAATCAGTTTGTTTTATTTTGCACCCTTACTTACTTTTAGTATCTTGAGAACGAATAGACTTGTTGAGACCAACTTTTGTATACACATTATCATAAAAAAAGATTTTCGTTTATATTGTAAATCGTCATTCTCCACAAAAATGTTACAGATTTATGGCCCTTGTTTGATGTCAGAATCAATTTTTCTTCAATATCTTGAGAACAAATAGCCTAACTGACACCAAATTTCGTATACACATTATCATTGACAAGATCAACGTTTGGATTGTAAATCTTTTTTTTTCGCAAATTTTCAACAGAGTTACGGCCCTTTATATATTAGTTGTTCACATGGTTATGTAAAAAAGCTACTATTGTGCACTTAACATCGAATATCGCTGAAGCGGGGCTATAGTCCAATTCTCTGATAATTCTAGTTGTCTCAGGACATATTGGTTATGGGACTCTTTGTCCTGAGAATGTTTCAGTCTCAGGATTTGTCGGTCTCTGAATGCTTCTGTCTGTTTCCGACTCGTACATATTTATGTGTGACGTTCTGTCTCAGAACATTTTCCAATATGGTTTGTTTTGTCATGTCTGGATACAACAGAACTAATTTTCAATATGCCAGTTCTGGTTAACAAAATGGTACGTAGTACTACACGTAATGCTACTTACATACACCCTAGCCATGATTCGATTCTCGAATTGTGACGGACTTTCCCGAATGATCTACCAGACTGAGTGCAGTCTCGAATTGATACATCTTGTAGTTGCTGTGCTTTGCTCTGGACAGAATATTCGTTAAGTCTTTGAAACCACTGGGCCAACTAGCGCCAGCCAAATTTCATAAACGCCACCATAATGACCAAGTGATAGAGGAAAAGATGAAAGGCTTATTCAAATGATTTATGTCATTTATTATCAACATTATTGTCAACTCCCGGGGGGGGGGGGTCATTTAGCAGGGATTTTACCACTTATTTGGCCCCAAAGTGCAGGGCTTTTAGCGGGGTTTTGAAAATTGAAAAGTTAAAAACCCCACTATTCCCGGCCCCGAGGGGGCGGGGGATACAAATGACTTGTGCATTTCTATTAGTCTCTGACGATACTGACTATTCATAATTGCTTCAGACAAAAATCAGTTTATCAAGATTACCTATAATCCTTTTTACTTTTAATACAGCTGTTGTTATGGTAGTATGGGTCGGTTAAAAACTTCAAGTGGTCCAAAGTTTGATTATATCTGCCAGTTTCATATCCATACATACAAAATGTACAAGAGCCTAGGAACTGAGATTATACAGAAACTTCGCCATATGTACAGGACATGAATATTAAGCAGCCGGACAACAAATTGCTGAGACTGATCTTTTTTTAATTGTGAGGTCTCTTATATGCAAAATCTGGCACTGAGGATAAGTCTGTTTTTGGATAGATTTCCGGTCGCTCCTTCAAGTTACATAAAACTTGTCAGAGCGGTGTATAGACAAAGAATATATTATACTGACGTCAACTAAAAACGCCTCACTCATTATCACTGATTTCTTCGCGATGGTATACAAAAATGAACAGCCACGTACTACTTCTTTATGTAGAGGTTGGGTGATGTTGAAAATGACTATAATTTGATATGCAGGTGACGCGTTATTCCGATGACGTCATACAGGCTTAACGTACACATGGCGGCATTATGCATCAATCTCTTATGATTTCAATTTGAATTTGCACCCAGTTCGTGCCGTTAATGTTTTGCTAAACAATGAACAAATTTTGGATCATTTTTTCAAACAGTTGTGCTTACATGTACGAGTAATAACTTTACGAAATTATGACGTCATATTAAAGACAAAATGTAAGGCCCGTTTACGAAACCTGCCAACATTCTCATTGGAAAAGATGATTGAGGGGGTACATGAGGTAATGTACACAGAATTTGCCTACATGAAATTACATTATTTAAGATGAGCTGTAACGCCCAATGGCCAGTCTTTGGTCTTCGTTAACGTAATCCTAAACGGCCGTCTGTGACACGTGCCAGAATGCATTTCCACAGCAATCGTCGCTGGTTTAAGACTAAAGACTATTGCAAATGATTCGTAACAATATTTTCACCCACTTTGCAATGTCACGACTTTTAAGATTTACTAAAATGCATGGCGAAAAGGTGGGTGGGATTAGTTGTTTCGTTCTGCAGACGCATGCAAACATTGTCTGTACATTATAATCGCATTTTTGGTAAAACAAAGACCGTTTTACAATGGTAAAACACGTTTTTCTTGTCAACGGATTGTGTCTGGAAACAAAGCAAATGTGGCTAAATCTTGTGTCACACGAAACTGGTGACCCCTGTCTCAAATCGAGGTCGGTTTCTCAACCTCAAATTTCTTTCAGCAATTTTGTTTTTACGAGAAACGCTTGGCTGATAAGATGTTATAATGCACTAAAATTCATAACTTTTGTCTGGTCAGTCCAAGAGATATTCACGTTTGCTTTTAGATGAGGCGTTTTTTCTTGACGTTAGTATATTTGGTACTATTTTCAGGCATGTTGCATTGCTGGTTATAGAGATGTCACGTCAGGATCAGAACTCGTAGAGCACAAGCAAATACAAAAAAAGAACAAAATATATTTTAACAGATGATTATCCCCACGCTTTTTTAAAAAAGCGAAGGGGATATTGTTATCGCTTCCGTCCGTCCGTCTGTCCGTCTGTCCGTCCGTTATGCTATCTCCTCCTAAACCATTGGACGAAATTCAACCAAATTTGGTGTGTGAGCTACTTACATGAATAGGGCGCGCAACGTAAATTTTTTTTGGGCCCCGCCCCCTTGGGTTGGGGAGGGGTCAAAAGGTCAAATATCATTTAATTTCAATTACAAGGTCAATTTCAAAGATTTTTATTCCAAACTTTGAGTTTGTTCTCACAAATGAAAGATACAAAACATATCAGACGGGTTTTTATTCTGTCGCCTGGGTCATGCCCTAGGGGTGGGACTTGGGGGTACTTAGGGGCCAAAATCAATTTTCGTCCTGCTGTCTGTCCGTTATGCTATCTCCTCCTAAACCATTGGACGAAATTAAACCAAATTTGATGTGTGAGTTACTCACATGAATGGGGCGCGCAACGTAATTTTTTTTGCCCCGCCCCCTGGGGCCCTGGGGAGGGGTCAAAAGGTCAAATATCATTTAATTTCAATTACAAAGTCAATTTCAAAGATTTTTATTCCAAACTTTTTGTGTGTTCTCACAAATGAAAGATACAAAACATATCAGACGGGATCTTTATTCTGTCGCCTGGGTCATGCCCCAGGGGTGGGACTTTGGGGCACTAGGGGTGCCCAGGGGGTCTTTTTTTTCAAACATGGTCATGTGGCATATCAAATCGACGGGGATGACAAGCAGAACAGAATGCAAGTAACATTTACATCCTAGGGTCAAACTAGTGACCTTGGGTCAAAAGGTCAAATATCATTAACATGTCGATGTTAAAGATTTTTATACCAAACTCTTTGTGTATGTTCTCACAAATAAAAGATAGAAAGCATATTGAACAGAATTTTCATTCTGTTGCCAGAGTCATGCCCCAGGGTGTGACTTGTGGGTGCTGGGGGGAGTCAAAAACTTTCGCGTGGGGATTTGCGATGGCGCCCCATCGACTGCGCGCTCTAGTTAGATATATTACGATATACAACATATTTCAAAATGTTATTTAGCCGTGCTGATATCTTATTCTCAAAACATCTTTATTTGGTCCAAAATGGCGATTTCTTTTTTAAGCGTATTTTGGTGGTCATATTTGTTACACTTGCAACGTTAATTTTCTAATAAATGAACTACTTTTATACTTGGGTTATTCTTCTAAACAAGCAATCAAAAGAAATTGGTGAAGCGCAACTTTCAGTTTTAGGCCCGAGCCAAATTAGCCCCTAAATGCACGAAGCTCTTAGCAGTTTACATCGTTCATGGTTTGGGTCGTACACCCTAGCAGTAGTTTATTACTTTAATGTTCTGTCTTAGTCAGGCAAGTTCGGTTAGTTTTGTAATAGCTAGTCGTAGGTGTTCTCACTGATGACCATGACCTCACCACTTTCTTACACTAAAGTAGACGTTGACAAATTGAACGCCAACACATCTAAAGTGTCGTGCGTTTAGGTTTCATAAGGTCGATCTAGAGAAAAGCGTATTTACGACGTGACTTTGGTAGCCTGGCTGTGAGGGTTAACTGAATAGCAGAAACTAACCAATTCAAACATAATTATAGTCTTTTCCCATGCTTACACTTGGACAAGTCTATTTCCTTTTCATCGGTTGGGTGTGGTATTCTTCATCTAATTAAAATTTTAATGTAACATTTTGTAGACAAACAGTGGTGGCTCAGTTAGATGCCGTGAGTTTTGCTGTATCCCATAAAAAGGAAGCATGACCTTGTATGGATTACATCGCGTTATTATCTGAATACGTGTTGTTTTAGCATTTATATAATATAAACTTCCATAAATCATCTTGTGCTTAGATAACTGCAGCGAATAGCTGCCAAGGACAAAGGTGCAGATCAGCCAGCGCATCGCATTCTGGTGAGCACCTTTGTTATTTGCAGTATATAGTTTGTAATTCATGAAAAGGCTTCTTTACGTGATAGCTTAAAGATATAAACTTTGGTTAGAGTATATCACAGAAAAGTCAACTATTGCCCTGCTAATTCCACTTAGTATGACTTAGAAACAGTGAAGATTCAGATCAGTTGCACAACTGATCGGGATCAACACGGGTCTCTTTGCAACCAGTGAATCTGCTCGAATAAGATTCCATCATGAGTGTGAGGGTGGGATAGGAAAATCCGTCCCGAGGATCACCGATTGGCATCACGAGGCTTGCCGAGTGATGACAATCGATGATCGCGAGGGATAGATTTTTCTATCCGACCCTCACACGATCAATGGATTTGTTTGCTTGTTCACCACTTAATACCTCATTTATAACAAAACTTAAAAAAGACTTCCAGAAAATCCTGAATATACTGAGAAGCGACATGATGCCGTCATTTTAACATTTCAATGACGTCACTGATCGACGTGCGGCAAGCATGCGGCTGTTCGTTTTTTTTATCTCCCCCCCAGGGCTAGTACGGGTGTGTTAGATAGAAATATATTACATGGGTAAAACAACGGGAACCCCTATCTGGATTGTGAGAAAGTAAATTCTTCAACACCTGCAAAACAACTTTAATTTTGTCTATTTAAAGCTATTTTTATTTCAGTCCTCGTGGACTGATCTTTGCCTTCTTCTTTACATTCACTTTAAAACAAAATGTGTATTTTACATCCAGCCCAGGTCGTTTGTGTTGATCTGGGTAATAACTATATCAAAACAGATGGAATATTATAACATTTGCAAAAAAATTAAGTGAGAATGATCAGGAAATACCACAATCACAAACTGCAGACCACCCCACGGCATCGTGAGGAAGAGCCACAGGACAAGTTCCTTTAGAAGGAGAGGAGGTGTATTTTTACATCAAAGGGATGTCACCATTTTTGTTGCTAGCTACTTTTTAGCTAGAGTAAAAAGGAGAAATGGACGTTGTATATATGCACCAATTATACAGAGTGACCAGGGTTAAATGAGCCGGTTTACGAAAGTTTTGCCCTTATTGCATATTCGTAAGGCCATCCAGAAAACACGCATTTGACACTTTCTAATGGAACTAGAGGCCTGGAATTTGGCATGAACATTCATCCGCGTACCTACTTTGTTTCACCTTGCAGCGAAAACTCAGCTGAGACTGCGCGAATGCGCAGCCTCGAATGAGCCTTGGCTGCAGGCATACGTGATAAGTCCTAAATAGCATGATCAGACTATGATAAGCCTCCGGTCCTGTATATGTGCATTTCTGATTTTCGTTGTACACTAAAGCGTGAGTAGATTTTATGATAAGATGCCTCAAGAAGCCAACATTACTATTGAGTGTGATAGAATTCCCGTGAAACGGAGAATAGGGCTTTTTGGCGGTATAGCCTTCATCATGGGATCTGTAATTGGATCAGGGATATTCATTTCGCCAAAAGGGGCACTGCTAAATTCAGGATCGATCGGACTGAGTCTATTGGTCTGGGCACTATGTGGCGCCATCGCTATGGTAGTTGGCTTAGTGTATGGAGAACTTGGTACAAGGGTCTCAAAATCTGGAGGTGACTACACATACATTCGCCTCGCTTTCGGAGGACCGCCGGCATTTCTTATCATGTGGGTAACTACAGTTGTTACACAGCCAGGAAGTCGAGCTATACTGTCATTAGTTTTCGCGGATTATCTCTGTGCGCCAATTTTCACTAAATGTGGACCGTCGAATTTAATTCGAAAGTCGATTGCTGCTCTTGAATTACTAACATTGGCAACAACGAACGTTCTCAGTGTGCGTTTTGCAGCATTCGTGCAGATTGTTTTTACGTTAGTTAAAGTTTTTGTTTTAATTGTGATATCTGCAGGTGGAGTTATATATTTATTCCGAGGTTACGTTGAAAACCTCGAAAACGCATTTGAAGGATCGAACTGGAATGTGGAATCGATTTGTCTTGCACTTTATAACTGTGCATGGGCCTACGGTGGATGTAGTTGCATCAATAATATAACCGAAGAAATCATTGATCCGAAACGGAATATTCCACGTGCAATCATACTCTCAATGACTGCCGTTACTGTGACCTATCTAACAACAAATTTGTCCTACTCAACACTCCTTCCTAAAGAAGAGTTCGCTTCCGCTTCCGCTGTTGCGTTCCTCTGGGGAGACAAGGTTCTACGTTCCACAGCTTGGCTTATTCCAATCAGTGTTATGCTCTCTGTTTACGGTGCATCCAATGGGGGATTCTTCACGGACAGTCGTGTTCGATTTGCTGCCGCTAGAGCAGGACACCTACCGGAAGTGCTTTCGTTTCTACACCCTCGATCTGGAATTCCAGTGACTTCCGTTGTTTTCAACACAATCTGTTCTATTATATTGTTGATTCCTGCGGACATCGGACAATTGATCAATATTGTGGGATTTCTCGGTTTTCTTGTACACGGAGCGTCAACAGTGTCACTTTTAATAATTCGGTATCGAGATCAAACAAAAAACAGAAAGGAGTTTTCTTTGCCTCTTGTCATACCAATTATTGCATTGATGATTTGCCTATTTATGGTCGTAGCGCCGTTTGCCTCTAAACCACGGATTGAATTTGTGTATGGTGTAGCATTTGTGCTGGCGGGTTTTCTTTTTTACATTCCATTTGTTCATTTTCAGTTGAGCCTTCCAGGGTTTGATGGCGTGACAACTTGTATTCAGTTATTGATGAATGTATGTCCTACTGTACATGAAACAGATGTTGACAAAGAGAATGTGTACTATCGTGCCAACCAAAAGTGACGGTGACGTAATACTTTGATTTCAATTGTTAAGTAAAACAATAACTTGTACACTCCGTTTCACCTAATGCGAATCGATAGATCACTTTTGTATTAATCCTAGGATTAATACACAAGTGATCTATTGATTATAAGTCCCAAATAACTTTGTAAACAAAACATGGCGTCACTGTCACTCTTGGCTGGCAGGACAATAGGTCCTCATTCTTGATTATTTGGTCAAGCTATTATGTGGCTTTTTGGATACTGTAAAGGCGGCACCTCATGCATGCGTAATTAGGGCTGGTCAACCTGAGACATAGGTAAAAGTTGAAACTGAGGCGTGGTTTAATTCAAAGTAAATGTATCATCTTGCGCCATCACCTCAGTATAGACGCAAAACACATTATTTAGTCATTAAAACGACAGCAAAATAACTGCATCTGAAAATGTCTATTTAACATAAGCTCAGAGGCAAACATTGCGGACCCAGATCAGACTGCTCCTGTAGGAGCAGTTTGATATGAGTCCACAATGTTTGATAATGAGGCTTCAAATATTTTAGTGGACGCCCAAAAAACATACATTTTGTGATTATGCGCTTTAAGGGTTAATAAATGTGACAGTTAGGATTTTCGTGAAATGCAAGCACGTTTGCGCGGCCCAAACAACTTATTAATTTCTTCACCAAATTATTGTTCAGCAGATGAAATAGCCGAACCACGCCCAGATGTGAATATTAAATTCACCGCCTTTATAAATAGCAAAAATAATCTTTTATATATCGCATATGCGCAAAGTCACTAGTTGACCCATATAAGACAAGCCTCCTTTTTGTGGGACAAAGGCAAACAGCGCAGACCCAGACCGGACGCGTGGTAAGGGTCTCCACTGTTTTCTGAAGAATATTTTAATAAAATTTGAATAAAAAACACACCCAGAAACCCTTAAAACTGAAATGTAGTGGTCCGATTGATAAGAGTGGGAAATTCCATTAGGCTTTAATGGGATATGTAGAACTATCTAGTGCGGCTGGAGGTATTTGTTTGAAACTTTATTGTCTTCCCTACTTTGAGTAATACGAACAGAGATGGCTCTGGCGAGTCTGTGCTCCACTGTTTGCTTACAGGAATTTTATTAAAAGTTAAATGAAATTGAATAGTACCACCCAACAACCCTTTGATTGGAAATGCACTCGTTCAAGTAAAAAGGATGGGGGCGTCCATTCAGCTACAATGGGTTACATTGTACAAGCGATTTGAAATGCCTTGTTTTCTAATATCCCGTGATTCTGTGCACAAAATATTTAGTTAGTGGAAACCGAGCCTCAGAACAATTCCTGAAAGCCACTGATAAAGTTAATCTGGTCGCATTTGCATAACTCTTTGCCTACTGGGTAATTTTTCATGCTTTTTTTTTTTTAATCGCCTGCTGACTTTTTCACAATTAACTCTTTTTAAAAAATCTTTCAGAAACATCATCAGGGTGTCAGACGGTTTGTATCCAGATCAGGCCCGGCGTTCTGTCGGGCCTGATTTGGGTCCAAACTGTTTGCAAATGTTTTCTGCAGACGTCTAATAGGCAAATAGTTAATCCGGTCGCATTTGCATAATACTACGTCTGAGTGCAGAAAGGAAAGCCAGAATTTTTCCGCGAAACAGCACAATTAAATCTATGTTGTTGGTGTAATAATTTCTATTTCAATATTCAGTCAGCTAATGATTGCGAAATGACTTGTAAAGACTCAGAAAAGCTTGCACTTCCGTGCAGACTCGTCAGAGCCTTCTCTGATCATAAATGCTAGGCTTGACTCGTTTTTCCAGATTATTTAGAGGGTTGTTTCTGTGTGGAGTTGGGAAAACTTCTTCCTGTGCATCGATAGAGTGTTGATATTTTTTTTTTGTATTCTGGTCCTTCGGGAATATTTGGTTCTGCTGGAAAGCAGAATTCCGGTGCTAGTTGCTAGGGCCGTGAGAATTGTTGCACTTTCCATTAGTTTTCGTGAACAGACTAAGAGAGCAAACCAATAATCACTGATCAGACTGCTTCTCTGGGAACCGGCTGAGCAGGTGCATGCACTATAATGTTTGCACATGCTTTTCCTGTCTACGCAATTCTCCCCTACTTGAGGAGATATTGCAATTAACCCATTTATGCCTAATGGAATCCCCCCTTTTAATTCTACGAATCCATTTCGCACTTAAGGGTTTTTGGGGTAGTAATTTACAATTTCATTCAAATTTTAAAAGTACATTCTGCAAACGAATGATGCAGAACGTGATCAGACGCTGCGTCTGATCTGGTTCTTCAGTGCTTGCCGATGTCCCATTTAAGAGACGCTAGGCTTATACAAGTAATTTATATTCTTGAACATTGGTAAAAATTAGCAACTACAATGAAACAAGTATAAGCTTTCACAAAGAGCTTGGTCTACTATAAGCATATTTCTGAAAAAAGTCATGTTTAAAATAAAGGGAAATGTTGGTTTGTGATAGTCAATGAAAAAATCACCTGAGATACTCTCACGAGCTACCCGGTTTGCCGAAAATCACTTCCTACTTTTCTTGTATTAACCAAATTGGGGCGGTATAGCTTATCACAGAAATCAGCTTGATTTAGGCTGATTTCGCAACAAAAAGTTGATTACGCGAAATCAAGCTTATTTCTCGGATTAGCTATACCCTTTTGGGATGATTTGACTTAGGGACTTCTCTGTTTCAGACCGAGGCCAGATGCCCAATTTGCGACGAAACTGTACAATACAAGTATTAGCTATTCAAAAAAGCTGGCGGTCGTTTAGCCCTATCATTGTATGTATTCTTGCCCACTGCATGCTTCCATTTTGAACTTCTAGAGCTTGTCCATGTAGATGTATTCTAAGCTCTGATTAAAGGACATAAAGCATCAAAAGTATAGCTTGACTGCTTCACTGCCCCCTCGTATGAACTAGGGACAGTAGCAGACTGTTTTTCAAGTGTTTTATTCTACCACTGAGATGAGCAGAGTAACTACACGTCATAGATGTATTCAGAATCAGGCAGTGTACGAGCCGCTAATGTCTTACAGCCACCTGCATAGATTACCTATTAGCGTCGTCTGCAGGAATTTTTGAAAATTGTGTGGATCCACAAAATATCGTAGATCTATTTATTCTGAGGCTAAATACATGTCATAATATGTAGCCCACTTCTTTAATACACTGTGCTATCATGCGAAGAAAAACCAAGTTAAAGGTTAAGAGGAAAAATACACCCCTCAGTTCTTTTCGTAACACAGAAGAAATCAGGTAAATAAGATTAGAGAAAGTCGTCTATTTATAGATGATAAATAGACGCTTGGTTTAGGTAGAGCAAGCACTGTCATAAGACAGTGCCTGAATTCATAGTAATTTTATGTGATCAGATGTGGATGACAATCACATAAGTACGTTTACTGATGTGAAGTTCGCTCGCACTCTTTGCCAATCAAGGACGTTTTGACTTTTGGACGTTTTACTTTCGTCAGCTTTTTTGAAAAGCTAATACTTATTGCGTTTATATAAGCAGCAGGGCAAATTGACGAATTCTTTGTGAAAGTTAAATTCGCAAACGAGTTTGCCTCGCGCTATAGGTTACAAGCCCTACAGGTTTCACGTACAGTTTACTTCGCGCTGTAGGTCAACCCACGATATTTGGTACCCCTCTCGTTGTTCGGCAGCCAATAAAATATAGCATGAGCATGGCATAAAGGTTTGGTCAAAACCTGAATTTGATGTGTGTTTTGATTGAAGTTTATATAAGCGGCCGGCCATCGCTGACCGAAACAAGTACAATTTCGTTAAAGCATACTGTAAATTCGCAGATGCGAAGTTTCGTGAAAATAAAACCCTCGCGTAAGGTCGAAATCATTCTGTTTACATGTAAGTAAATCATGCCCAAGTCGCTAATTTTTAACATGGCAAATATGCCTTTTAACGCTATTCGCGAAAATGAAATTCTAGCGAAAATATACTTCTTTATCAGTACATGTACACGTAACCTGATTCTGGCCATTCGTAGAATGCCATTTTCTGAAAGGTCAATTTTCTTCCCTCAAGCTCGAGAATAAATCAAAGAAATGCCAAATACAGTTCCTATTGGTAATTGCAAAATTCTGCAATTGCAAGAAGGCAGTGAGACAACGGAAACCTATGGGGTGTTATTAAATTTCTGTAAATTGTGCAGTTTCCTGGAAGAGACAGCCTTGAAGATGAATCGCGTTTTACTTCATTAAACCGCCCAAAACTCACATGTTTAACGCTTATCCTACTGAACCAGGGTTTGTTCTTTTTAGAAAAAAAAACACTGTAGATCAAGATCAGCTGGCTTCTGTAAATCGTTCATGTTAACTTTAAAAAACCGCCCAAAACCAGATGTTTTACCCTTGTCCTGCTGAACAGGGTTCATTCCTTTTTGAAAACACTGTAGATCTTGATCTGCTGGCTTCTGACGAAGCCAGCTGATCAGGTTCTACACTGTTTTCTAATTTGATTCCAAAAATGCTTACAACTGGTATGCTGCAGGTTAACATGATAAAAATTGTGGAGGAGTGTATAACATAAAAATATTCAGCATGACAAGGGTTAACAATTCTGTAGCACGAGTTGGCTTTGTTTTCTCTTTCCAAATATGGAATGTAATTTAAGATGAGAAATGTGAATGGGTATTACCAGAAAATACCACAAGCAGATGCCATAATCGCCTTCTAAAGTTAAATATCTTTTGACCAGTTACACTTAAGAACGCGTAATTGTCCTGCGAATTCGCGTTTCGTGTGCGTTTCCAACGAGTTGTACCTGCGTTGAGTTTTGAACTGCGTATGAAACGCGAATCAACGTATCTGGATACGCATGAATATTCATTATACGAGATAACGCGATTCAACGATAAAATCTGCGCTTTTTCCTTCAGCCAATCAAATCGTTTTGTTAAAACGCAGTGATGCGTAATCCTATCAAAAATGAGGTAACCTTGCTCGATGTTTATGGCCCACTTCGAATCAAATTAAAGTTTCTACTATAGTTCTTACGTAATAGATGCACGCGCACGTTTGCACACGAACTGCTACAGTTGCAACTTAAGTCGGTTGGCAAGTAAACAAAGTGAACAGCCCTGTATGCCCCACTTCAATTCTTCATCGTGGACAAAAAGGATGTGTATAAACTGCACAGCCTACTATAATTAGTAATTACGAATGTGTGGGAACGCAAATGATGCACATCTAGGATTTATTTTGTAAAAATAAATCAATTTGAGACTACTGGCAGGCCTGGAAACCATCATGATATAAAGGTCGAGAGAAGGTAACCAGACAATCTACTAGAGTAACGGTGTTCTGACCCACTCCCACTATTGATCTCTTTAAGGACTAAAGTAGCGATTATCGAAGTTCGAATCAAACTTTAGTTACTGTAGGAACTATAGTTCGATTCGAAGTGCGCCTATATTGTTATGGTTCAACTTCACATTGATTTTTTCTGATAAAATTGTCTTGTAAATTCATTTGAGCTTTTTAGGCTCAATTTGAATTAAATATCTAACTCTTACCTATTCACTCCTTTCATTAGTCCACAATTTCATTAGATGATTGCTACTTTTCAGCAGACAATACCCGGATGAAGTTACTCAGGGCCGAAAATGAAAATATCATATGAAATCAATTCTTTCAATTTGTGCCCAAAAGAGGAAATATTCTTTAAAAAAAACACAACGCCTATGAATTGAAAGTATGTCGCACTGCATTCATTTTCCTTCACGGGGATTTGCTTCAATTAATTTTGAACTTTACGATTGAGTCAGCTAGAAGATACAAAAACTACTGGATAAAAAAAAGTTTTTTTCTCAGAAAGACCCTGTTAAAACTTTCTTCGAGCAAAACTCACTTGTTGACATTTTAACTAATTACATCTCTCTGGAAAAATAGGAAGGCACTGCTAAGCAAGGGTAATTTCCAGTGCCCAGGATTCACCTGATCATTCCTCAAATACATGTACATGCTCATACATGCAAAACAGTATCCCCCCCTCTAACCAACTCTTACATGTGCAAAAATGTGGATATTTGAACTAATTACCTATATCTCACACAAAGGGACCAGAACATGTTTTTGATGTATTATAAATGGCAAAAATCAAGATAGCTTAAGCTACAAGACACAATTCTAAATAGGTTCAGAAACCTTATAAACTGGTTGCATCTCCAACCAACAGTCCCCGTTAGGTAGGTTTTAAAAGCGTATTGACAGGACTCACCCTGGACCGATATTCCCCTGTAGGTAGGATTATAAACTATATAAACAGGCTGCATCCGGGGCCAACAGTCACCATGAGTCACCTTTAAAAAAGGTAGGGAAACAGGCTGCAGCCCTGTCATTCAATCCCCTGGAAGTAGGTTGGGAGACCGTATAAACAGGCTGCCTTCGGCAAACAGTCCCCAGGAGGAGGAAACAGAATAAACATGTTGCACCCCACCCCTGACCTCCAGTCCTCTGAAGGTAGGTTCTAATATCTAATATTTGAACCAATAAGAATTACCTATAACTGTCACAAAGGGACCAAAGCATGGTTTTGATGCATTATAAATGGCTAAAATAAAGACAGTTTTGCTATAAAAGTAAGAAAGAGGGCAAATATCAGGAATCGAAACAGTCCAGCACCACACCTGACCCAGGATACCAATGGGAAAGTGACAACGTCACAATTAGACAACACAAAATAGAGCCGAGAGGTCAGCCCTTTCCAAGCAGGTGAACCCAAGACATCAACAACAGACGTTCATGAACGCATAACAAAACAATACAGAAATAACATAAATGATTAGTAACATAAAGCACATTCCTAATCCTAAATAGGTCCAGAAACATATTAACTGGCTGCACCCCTGACCAACAGTCTCCATTAGGTAGGTTTGGAAAATGTCTAAACATGCTTCACCCCAGGCTGACAGTGTTTATAAGGTTAAGAACCTACTTCCAGGGGACTGTAAGAGTAGGGTGTAGCTTGTTCATAAGGTTTCTGAACCTACCACAAGGGACTGTCAACAGGGAGTGTAGCCTGTATTTACTTGTTGCAAATCTACATCCAGGGGACTGTCCACTGGGGATGCATCCTGTTTTACTGTTTCTGAACCCACCTCCAGGGACTGTTGGCCATGGATACAGCCTGTTTATACAGTTTCCGAACCTACCTCCAAGGGGAGGGGGGGGGTCTTTGCTATGTGCCAGTCTTGTCAGTGTGCTTTCCTAGGTTGACTGAACAATAAACAGACAAAAGCAGTGAAGATCTCTTTCTCTCTCTTTCTCTCTCTCTCTCTCTCTCTCTGGCAGAACATATTGCCTCTGTTGAGACTCAGACCAGGAACCTATCCATCTCAAGATCAAAATTTAATCCAGCCAATATGAATAGAGATAGATGGATAAAAACTTCGAGGCAACTATATGATCAAAATGGAGCAGGTTCTAAAACCAGATCCCTAGGCCTGATAACACAGATCCAGGGACCTTTCTGTTATGACGGGATTGAACACGTAGAACTGGTCCACATATTGCAATTGTAACCGATGGTTAAGGTAGTGTGGGACCCATGTCAAAAGATAACCTTACTTTTACTTAAAAGTAAGAGTGTACGAGTTATCGTTCCTGAATCTTGTTTTTAAAAGAGAATACTTATTTTCTAAGACGGTAGATATTATTCTCCCCTGACAACTCTTTGATGCTTGAAACGTAATTCTGTAAGTATTTTGCTTTCACAAAAAGAAGGAATGCAAGTATTAGCTTTTAAAAACATCACCCAGAGTATGAAGTCATTCAGTATTTTGATGGTTAAAAGTTGCGGACCGTATAAATATACATACTATATACATGTCTCGGTTGTTATTTCTGCATGCTGCCACTAACCTAAGACCCACCCCTACCCCAAAAAGGGGGGGGTTGTAGACGTGCACATGCCTTGTATGTGACATTCTCATGTTTTAGGTCCCATGGAGGTACATGGTCACTAATGTTTTATGGAGAAATGACGTAACTATTTCAATTACCTTATCACACCAGATAGGCAGCAATAAAAAAACAGTCTAAACAATCGATGAATGCTGATAACAAATTGCTAGAAACAGTGTTTGTGATTGACATTTGTTGCCTATCGGACTACAAACAACAACCCAAAATTCTGTTACTTACAATATTTAACTACGTTCGTCGATAGCATTAACGTTTTCGATTGCCGCCTATCTAGTGTGTTTTGATATACTGAAGACGTAGCCAAAACAATCTGATACAAGGGCTAGGAGTTATTTCATGTTTCTGTTGAAAAAATTATTTTGTTTCGTTGCATGTTTCATGATGATAAAATTGACATTTCTGCATACATTTTAATAAAATTAATTGGAACTGCATGTGCCTGAAAGGAAGATATATGACAATATAACATTCTTTTCTGTATTTTAACGGTTGGCAAGCATGGTACAGATAAGCGGTTCCAGGAATTTTCATCAGGGGATCAGGGGGTGGGGGAGGGTCCAGGTCAGTCTGACAAAAAAGCTCTGACGATTTTTTTAGTCCTCAGTTTATTTTACAGAAAGTAAGTAATGGTGCAAAGATCAGGAATCGATACAATCAAGTACCACACCTGACCCAGGATACCAATGGGAAAGTGACAAACTCACAGAAGACACCACAAACGAGAGCCAAGAGGTCAGCCCTTTCCCAGCAGGTGACCACAAAGCACATATAAACAGACGCGCACAAAACATAGCAAACACAAGACAGAACAAAAACATAAAAGATCCACAAAAGAAGTACCGCCTTGGAACGGTCAGTAAAATATTTTACAGGAGGGCTTAAACCGGTTTAACGGCGCCAACCTCACCCTTAATTCAGATGTGGATCAAGACACATAGATATTTGGTTTGCATGAAAGACCCCTAAGTCAAATGGTCAATTTCAAAGAAATCTATCGTTTTTCAAGGCTCCAGATGGGGTCCATTTTTTCCAGGGGGTCCAAGTTTTTCCAGGGGGTGTCCAATTGCTTATTCCCTATAGAAACCCATTTGATTTACGATTTTCCAGAGGGGTCCGGACCCCCTGCCCCCCCCCATCTGGATCCGCACTTGGTGCAGCCCTCACAGCTTCATGGTTAAGGCTACTATACATTAGCTCATTTTGGCTTGGCAAACGTTAATAGACAAAAGAATGTATCATCCTTTTATTGTTATATACCTTATAATAAGTGTTTACTATAGAAACTTGAGGTGTTTCAATCGCTGACAATTGTACATTTTATTTAATAATGTGTCATATTTTGGTTGATCGTTGACCAATCACTGACCGCGGGCTTTATTTCCGATAAAACATGACTGCAGAGGGCCTAATTGCCATTTCAACCTGCTCACGGATATCCTCTGCGAGTTCAGATACCGTCGCTTATGCTTTATTGAGAAATGACCAAAATATTCAATTATAATAAGATACGCTGCTTTATTACATCGGATAGGTGACAATCGAGAAGGCTCTGAACAATCGATGAACGTGGATCGCAAATCGCTAGAATTTTCCATTTGTCGCCAGTCAGGCAAACAAACTGCAATCCAAAAAGTATGTTTCTGACGGTATTTGATCTACGTTCGTCGATAGCATCAACGTTTTCGATTGCCACCTATCCGGTATGTGTATTGATACAATGAATACGTAACCAAAACAATCTGAAACAAGAGCTAGGAGTTATCTACATTTTTCAGTCATGTTTCTGTTGAAAAAAAAGTTTGTTTCCACACCGGATAGTGAACAATCGAAAACACTCTTAACCATTGACGAACGCGGATCAAAACTCGCTAGAAACAGTGTTTTGATTGCAAAGTGTCGCCTGTTCGATGAGTGATGGTAATAAAAAAACTATGATTCTAACTATTTTGGTCTATAATCGTCGATAGTATTGATGTTTTCGATTGCGCCTATAAGGTGTGGTTTTGTTGTATGCTTCACGATATTACAGTGGACATTTTTTTTGGAAATGCTTTTGCTTGAAAGGAAAGTATTCTAGAACTTTTTGGATACTGTAAAGGCGGCACCTCATGACTGCCTTATTAGTCTACTTTAGACATAGGTAAAATCTGAAAATGAGGCATTATAACTACATTCGAAAGTGTTTGTTTATTGTTTAACATTAGTATAGAGGCAAACAGTGTGGACCCAGATCAGACTGCTCTAGGTTGTGTTTGTTTTTTTGTTTGTTTTGCTTTACGTCCCAAGTCAGCAGCTATGGTCATTGCGGGACGGTCAGTTCACCTAACCACACTTTTTCCTGGGCAGGCTTGAACAAGCGGTTAACACGTAAGTCGTGCACATACTTTCGCTTGTAACTGACAACAACCCTTCTTGAATGAATCAGCGGAAGGGAGGAGAATGATCGTAGAAATCATTTCATGATCAATCTCCACGAAAGTATGGGACTGGACGAGCAATCTGCTCTAGATCTACACTGTTTGTTTAAGAGGCTTCATAATATTTCAATAGACGATAAAACATACGATTGTGTTGTAATATACGCTTTAAGGGTTAATAAATGTGGGTTCAGTGCATTAACGGACAGGACTTTCATGAAATGCACGCAGACCTGCGCGGCTCAAGCAACTTTTAAACGCTTAACTATTGGATAAAACCTGATTTCCATTCTTGAGCAGTTGAAATAACCGAACCACGCCCAGATATGAAAATTAAAGTTGCCACCTTTACAGTACCCAAAAAGTCCTATAATATATTACAATGACAATATAACATTCCTTTCTGTATATTAACGTTTGTCAAGCCCTTGTGCGATAATGTGTTGCAGGCCTCATCGCTGTGAGGTTCTGGTTGCAACACATCACATTCAGGCTTGCCAAACATTAATACAAGGAAAAGAATGTTTTATCCTCTTATTGCATATTTGTAAGTTTATTCTTTAAATGACATTTAGATCTATGCATCAGGAATAAAACTATAATTTTTAGCTTTTATCTACATAAATCCTACGTGTAGGAAAGCATCAAATTATCAAGACATGCTATAGCCATGCTTTAATGAGAATCATAATGTAATGTGCTGGGTAACATATGCTAGGTCAAAATCTTTTTTGTCATTTTCTACGCTCATTTGTCAGTGCTTAATCAATAATAGCTATGTCTCCGCCCAGTGATATAAATAGGGCGTAGACAAACAAAAAAATTGGTTGAAAGGGGAGACAACACTTACTATAGTCTTTATTTTTTTCAGGATTTTTCAGAAAAGTCACCAAAACAAAAAAACGAGCACGGTGACACATATTATTTATTCAATCATTAGATTCTTCATGAAGATATCTTTGTAAAAATATGTTTTCTGTTGTTCCAGTTACATTCTCTGATATGTTTATTTTGAATACTAATTTTTTTTTTGGCATTTATTCGTTTGACTTAATTAGGATTTTGCTTAATAAATTGTGTAAATACATGTTTTTTCACTATTTTTTGTTTTTATTTATATCTCTGGTGTGAGTAGTATTTGTTCTGAAAAAAACTGTATTGCGTTTCTTGTTAATTTGTTAACAAAATCTGTGTTTGTTTATTTCAAAAACCTGCGATTTTGCAGTTTTTGACATCAAATAACTTTTTAAAAAGAACGGTGAGGTATTGTTTTTTTGTCTAAGATTATAAGTATAAGTCTATTTTATAATATATTAAAAGATAAAACACTTTTGGACATATGCCGGTGAGTCCGGTACTACCTTAAACAAATATCATGGGATGTGCAGACAGCTGACATGAAATATCATGCAACAATGGTCAAAAATAAAGGAGTGGTTTTCAGACACAAAGAAGGAAGAGAAACGATAAAGCATTTTTTGAGATAATGTTTGCGATGTGTTCTTGGTTTTGTTTATTAAACTGTTGATTTGCATGTAACGGGTCGGGCAACACACTTAAATCTTTTTTATTGGCTGTTCAACAATGCTTTTCAACGCAAATTGTACGTTGAACTGCGTTGATACACATGAACTATCGATTGGTTAACAGTGTACTGCGTTGCACTGCAGTTCATTGCCTATCGATAGTGAGATTGGATTGGACATTGGAAAACTAATGCATATTACGTGCGTTTTCAACGCGAATTCGATTAGTACAATACGCAATGGGTAGTGTATTCAGCCCCAGGGAGCGGATTGCGACTGAAAAGCAAGTAGCGGCACTTGTGATGCGATACATTTGACGGTTGGTATTGATTATTCGCCAACACACCAAACAATTTTCCATTTCTAACACGAAAAAAGCAAGCAGATTTTGTAGGTAAATCACACACTATTATATGAGCCAGTGCATGAGATTTCCAACAATGTGGTATGTGTGACCAGCAATATATGCATTACTTTCTGACTGCCTTTAGATGTTATTTCATGGTCTGCATTAAGTGATTTTAACTTATCAAAGGATAATTGATTGCAAAATTGTAAGCATGTATAAAATCTGGACAGTATAAAGATGCAAACCCACAATCGTTAGTAACTGTAGTCTGCCATTATCAGCAACCAAGTAGACAGTCCCTGTTAGCATCCAACCAACAAGTTGATGGCGAAAAACGAGAGTTGGTTGATGTTACGATTAGAGGTTCTTTTCTTTTCTGTTCAGTCGCAGTATTGATACCAGTTTTTCTTTCAGTCATCGAGTTCTGGTACCTATACTGACTCGGAATCAATCGAAGTAAGAACCTTATTCCACTGTTGAAAAATGTGTCGTGATCATTTTTAACAATGAAAAAAAAAATACAAAAATTATAGTTGAATCGCAAAGGACCGGTTTTGTTGATATTTGAGTTATATTTACGGAGTTGTTCGATTACCAAGAGCTTGACCGTTAACAATGCCTAATTCAACCAAGCGGCTGGGTGATCCCAAAAATGATATTGCGTTACGTCACGAAGTGATAACATCTTGTGCCAAACGCCACTGTCGCGTGCATCATCGCCTTTGAAAAAGGCAACCACAAGTTGCATGTATGTATGTTGCCACATGTAACGTAGTAGTTGATTCTATTCTTCTAAGTTCGCGTTGTGTTTTCAAAGTCCTTATGGAACTTTTAAGTTTTAAAATTCCAGCAACAATTTTCACAATTTTATAAGTTTATTAAATATTCTTAAGTCCAACTATACTACTTCTAGAAACTAGCTATAACCAAAGTTCTGAAATCTTACCAAAATCTGAGGCTCTGCTACTACTATTTCAGTTATGATTTCGGCGCAGTGCGGCCTAAAATAGTAGTAGCAGAGGCTATGACACTGAGTTTCATCTTAAATACCATGAAATCACGTGATAGAAGCTGACCATAGTGCCGCCTAATGACATTACCATTAACCAATCATATTTCAAGTTCACCATAAAGCGCCCTCTACATAGGTTAGTATAAGTTTTCATTTATATCAACCAATCAGAAGATACAAAAGTGACTCATAGTCACACTAGTTGCGCAAGTTCCCAAAGGTCATATGACTAAATGTATTGCACAATCCTGTCAATCAATGTAAGATATAACATGAACTATTTATTGGACTTATGTAATTTTACAAATCTAAGGAACATCTGTCACCACAACCGTTCGAAGGTGTTAAACATCCCATTAGAATTGACAGGCTAATTAATATGACCTCTAAGAAACAATAACAAACCGGTGTCAGAATTCCCTCTAAAACATAAACAGGTCAATCACAGATGTCAATACTATACCTGGCTTCGAACATCTGTGTCTAATCTAGACCAAGCATTCAACAATAATAAACAGGCCTAATGATAGTGAGGTTTAATGTCTGCTTTTACTCACAAGAGTATCGACTCGCAAGAATCATCGTGACTGTATAACTATGCTATCCTCTCAGAACAAAATGGTCCGTTGTCCGTTAGGTGTGCCAATTTAATATTAGTGGTACTTTCTAAGGAAATACAAATAACTTTTGTCAAAACTTAACCAGGGCATGACAGATGGTGAAAACATGGCACACGTGGAGACATGGAATCGTCCAAAATATTTCATTTGGTTCATTTATGGACAGTATATGACACGTGCGACTTTACTTAACGGTTGTTACTTGACTTTTCGCTTACTGTAAAGGCGGCGCCTCATGAATGCGTAATTGGGACTAGTCAACCTTAGGCATAGGTAACTGCTTGAAAGGAGGCGTGGTTTTATTAAAAAAAATAACTGTATCATCTTGTGCCACCACCTCAGTCATTATTTAGTCCTTAAAACGCCAATAAAATAACTGCATCTGAAAATGTCTATTTAGCATAAGCTGGGAGGGGAACTTTGTGGACCCAGATCAGACTGCTCCTACAGGAGCAGTCTGATCTGGGTCCACACTGTTTATCTATTAGGCTTCAAATAGTTTAGTGGACGACAAAAACATACAGTTTGTGATTTTGCGCTTTAAGGGTTAATAAATGTGAGTTCAGTGTGTATACGGTTAGAATTTTCATGAAATGCGCGCACGTTTGTGCGGCTCAAAAAGCTTATTAACTCTTTACCAAATTATAAATAAAGCCTGATTTCCCTTCCTTAACAGATGAAATAGCCGAACCACACCCAGATATGAATATTAAAGTTGCCGCCTTTACAGTAATCGAAAAGTAAAGTAATACCAGATACATAATTTCGACCCACAACCTTGTTTTAACGTTACTACATGTAACTATGAACACCACAAGATATTTGTCGATTTTATTACACAACTTTGTATCACTCCAAGACGCGGTGTCACGTTTTAATTCCCTAAACTCCATGACCTAGCTCTTTTGGTCTTCATAGCTCTTTTGGTCTTCATTATGGTAAACGGATATGTCTTTCATTTTTTAAATCAGCATCTTAATGAGTAAAGTGTCAATTCAATCGTGGATGACTTGCGTAGAAAATCGCTTCCAATTCTGAATTTACACACGTGAATGGTTATCAACACTGCTCTGGTTAAAATAATTAAAGAATACGAACATTTTGTTAAGAATTATGGATAAATCAGAGTTTGAAGAAATCTCGACAGAGTTGAATTTATCAGACCATCAAAGCAATTTTAGAAGATATATAGCCTCAAAGTGGGAAATGGAAACTTTTACTTTATATTATTGCATAAAAGCTGCGCGACGTGTCGGGTTTCAACAACACAAACCCATGAATTTACGTATTCACGTGCTGTTAATGCACGGAAATCGCAAGCACTAGTGGTAATTCTGAATGATTTTTTCGAAAAAGTTGACAATTAAAAAAATCCGCAGACTACACAAAGCAGATATAAATTACCCAGCATGCAAATTGTACACTTAAAGCGCAAATCACGACTGCAGCAGACGACAAATTGTGCGACATCTTTCCGACCTTGCTAGAAATTAAGGGATGGCATTTCATGAGAATCGACTGCTGGCAGACGATTCTCATGAAATATCATGCCTTATTTGTAACTTTTTGAAAAAGAAATAAGCAACATTTGAAATTGTCGTCTGGTGCAAATTATAGGTGGCGCTTTATAGGCTAATGTACGTCCCAAATAAGAAATGAAGTGAGCGCTGATTAATCATACAGTTGGCCCTATATCATACAATTATGACCCTTGGTGATTGTATGTTTTCCAACAATTTATGATTTCTACTTCTTCCAAATGGCAACAAATCATCCGACAACGCGAGCAATTATAGATCTATGTGAATAAAAGCAACATCTTAGAGGTCATTTGTATTTATAGTCGCTGTTTTGCGAAAAAGGAAAGTAATCTGCCTCTTGCAAAAAGTAAATATACTGGAGAAAATAAAACAAACCAGAGATGATATATGTAAATGGGCACTCTGAAAATATACCGGCCGACTTGACTCATGGGCTGACTTGACTTCAGGCCGAGTTGACCCGCTCGCTACCTATTCCACTGGGTTATCATAATCATTTTCGACTTCGTATTTATTTTTCTGGTCTTCTCTGACCCATTTTTATGTCTTATCACTGCACAATAAATATGAGAATATGACACGTTCCAACTTTTAGTCCACCGTACTTTGTTTACATTTTTACGCATCAACTTACCAAACGATTACGTAACCCATAGTAAAAATATATGTTCAACTTTGGAGACCGAGATTCAGGGTTGCCATTCAATATCCATTTCAATATTCCCTGACTTTTCACTGACTTTTCCCGGACTTTCAACCGTTTTCCAGACCCTTTTGGAAGGCCAATTTTAGCCATGACCATCCATTGACTATTCGAAGATTTTGACAAATATTTGAACTTGCTGATTTAATCTTTAAAGAAAAATCTTAAACCATAAATATTAGAAAAGGAATGTTTCTGAACATAAATTGCTTGCAATTTAAGTTCAGAAACATTGCTTTTCTAATATTGCTTGCAAATTATGAAAAACTAAAATTTCCAGAAGCCTGTTAACTAGCATCTTTTAGGGAAAATTTTGAAATTCCCTTTATTTTCCATGACTTTTTTCATTTTTTTTTTTAATTTCCCTGACTGAAAATGTAATTCCCTGATTTTCCCTGACCTGGAAAATTTTTCATTTTCCAGAACTTTTTCCCTGACCGTGGCAACCCTGTATCGTGTACATTAGCACCGATCAAGCAAATATTTTACTACAATAAGGAACTTCAGACTGGATAAAAGTATATTTCAAAAATAGTGGAGTAAGCTAATTTCGCCAAGAATGTAATTTCGCCAATTGAACATTCCCACCGTTTTTTCACTTTTGTGAAGTCACAGGCTCATTCTGAAAAGGGGATACCCAAGGGCAGAAGAAAAGCTGTCTGTTAAATTGTTAAGCAGTAAGAAAATGCTTATCTGAGTGGTAAAATAATGGTAACTTGCCAGCATCAATGTTTTCCAGCCATTTTCACTAATTCTTTTTAACCCATATCTTTAAATTATGATCCTGATATGTTTTATTTGGTAAATACATCGCTACCTCCATCTTCATTTCTGTTGACATCCTCACGATGGAGGTAAGAAAACTCAGTGATGTACTGGGGCCCCAAGTGGGGAAATCATTGATTTTATCATAAGGGGGTTCTTATTAATGTTAAGACTCGGAAACAATGGTCTGGCTAATAAGCAGGTGTATGGACCATATATCTAAAAATGATTTTTTGATAAATTATATAAATTTTTCAACTGCAATGGCTTGATGTATCCCTAAAGTACATAAAAGAAAGATTTTATGTCTACTTTTTCATTTACTGTCTGTGTGGTAGCACCCCAATGAACCTAGGGGTTCAAATCAATCTGAATTTAAATTGAATATTGAAAAAAAACGTGACTGAAATATTTTTGATTACAATAAATTGAATCATAAAAGATTTACAATAATTTTTGTTCATTGAAAGAAAAAAATGGTTTGTCTCATAAAACCTATTGATTTTTTATCTATCCAACCCTTTATGAGGCCTCTTTTTTCAGGTCAACAAGAGTTGTCGAACTTAGATTACTATTTTCAAGATGACGTAAAAACGGGTGCACAAACAAATCAAAGTTTTTGAAAATTAAATAACATATTTTGATGGTCTAAGGTATCACACATTATTATAAAAGCTTGAAATTTTATGATAAAATCGTTTTCTGGTCAGTTTGTATTTTGTTTTGCTACCCTCAGAGCCATATCTGCTTACGCTGGCGAAAACTGATTATCCCAGTATACAAACCTTGATCAGCCAATAATTATCTCACTAGACGTAAAAATGCTTCTTTTTCGTCACATAAATAACTTCCCTGGTATTTACGGTTCAGAATAAAATGTCCGAATTTCTTAGGTTCCGAAAAACCCTACGCCAAACCAAAAACTCCTTTTTTTCTCTATTTTCTCCTATGGTTGTTGTAGTGATAACAATTTAAATGTATAAAAGGTGCTAAAATTAAATAACAAACATATTTAATGTAAAATAAGTTACATTTTGTTCTATTTAACGGTGTTTTTTAACTCACACCGTGGGGTATAGATAAATATCGAAAAGAAGTTGCTATCAGTGTGGTCATACTACTATGGCAATTTGGGGTTCTATAGTAAAATTACCGTCAAACAAAGGGTGGCGAAAATAAGAATTTTTGAATATGTTTGCTCCGAGATTACATCCTCTAGTTAACAACCTCTGTGTTGTTTTGCCAAAATCGGAGGTAAATCTCTATATCTATTTATATCTATACTGCGAGGATTATGTGCAGGTGCGCGTTAGTGCAGTGTTAGTAGAAGAGTTATAGGAATTAAAATAAGAGTTCCATAAGAGTTGTTAGTGAGAGTGAATAAAAGATGATAGGGGTAAAAAGCTGACAGTGAATAGGTAAACGATAAAAACAGCGCAGTGGCATTTATGGCATTGGGTGGCTGACCATGCATACTGCCCTTTTTAAAGGGCTCTAAAATGGGCAGTAATGCGATTTTGGACGGCAGCCTATTCCATTGCACGATTGCGAGGGGGTAGAACGAGTACTTATAATAAAAATCAGATTTTAAATGTGTTTTACAAGTATATATAAAAATGTCAATTACGGTTAAGTCCTAATTATACGGTTTTGTCATTGATTAATTATCCGCTATGACAATACGGTAATTAGATATTTCATGCCTAGACATCAAACGTTAAAGTTTTCATATGATTTTAAAGCTAAAAGCTAAAAGATACAATGTGAATCTGGTGAACAAGAATCAATCAGAACCCAAGCATTTTGGGGCATTTGTCGGTGATTAAATGATGAAATTGAACATGGTTAGAAAGGCACCTTAACACCGAAATAAGTGACGAAACCGAAATTGTGGCACGACCACAGTGGTATCTATCTGCCTGACTGTCTGTCTAGGCGTGAGGCTGAATGTACGGAAAATTGTCAACTAACATGTTTGGACAAAGTTTTAATTGATGTGCACCTTTGATGACCGTTTTTCTAATTGGCCTAATTATGTTGATCACTAGCAACAATCTTTAACAAGTGACTTTACCATGTAGCGTAACTTTGTCTAATGACGCCATGCAACGTCACACAGGAGTGCATTTTAGGCCACTGGCTGGATATGGTTTACCTCCCCCCAGGGGGGATTTTGTAGACCATATTTTTCATAAAGCCCAATGTCTTGCAAGGATTTTGCAACATGTTAGCCCTCTGACAATGGCAACGTTAAGCTGTAACAGTCTGTTATATACGTTACCCTGCAAAATATTTCATAATTAACTTTCTTTTTAAGACTTCTATAAAGTGCAAAAGATAAGGTAAGATTTCCAAATTGGTTATATCTTCTAATTAAGCTATTACTGGGCCACAGATATTAACATTTGAAAACAAATAAAGTCACCCTCGATGTAGTGTATGTTACATTGTTTCATTGTACCCCCCTTTAAATGATATCAATCTAATATAGTTTGTCTTAAATTTTATTAAGACCAGTTTATGTTCATAAATTTGGTATTATATTAAAGAACTTTTATTTACCTTTCAAAACTACAAGCATTACGTTTCTATCTTATATACTGTTTGAGTTATTAGAAGTTAACATAGTAGCCCAATATCACACAAAAATGTCAAATGTAATTCTCTAGGCCTTGCGCTGGCTATAGTACCCCCTCTGCTCCGGGGGAATTTCGTACACTATGATTTCCAGATACTACATTATTTAAGCAACAAAATTCACTTTTTTTAAGTCTGGCACAGGTTTAAGAATTTCTTATAACACAGGTATATAATTTTAGCATTTATTTTATAAATGTTTTGAGTTTTAGTCGTTGTATATGTTACTTAGTGTTTCATTTGTTATTTCCAAGTATCAGTATGGCAGTTATTGAATATACATGTATTACCTCGGCCAGTGAATATAGCAAAGCTATAAGGCTGCTATTCAAATGAATTGAAGTTTCTTATTATGGTGTCTTACACTATTTTGCAGCCCAGGTTACATACGTTACTCTCCGAATACCGCTAAATGTTCAAGACAAGGTCTCCAACATGACCTGCTTGTACTTATTTGCGTGCTGACACAGGTCTATGTACTTCTTTTTACTCTGGCTAATTTGCTGAGGAAGTAACTCAAAACATAAACTGCCATAAACCCTCTTTTTCTTTTATAGAGAGGTCAAATATAGTTAACATAATACTCATCAAAGAAAACCCATCAGGTAAAAATTATAGAGCTGTTTCTTGCCAAGCTGGCAACTCTTCGTATATCATCCAAGGGTTCAAAGAATTTTCCAATACAGCTTATTAATCCTCTATCAGATTCATCTTGCACGGGTTTTTGCAATATGCTAGCATCTGGTAATGACACCATTACCTTGTAACAGCCAATTACAAATATTACCCATCAACATCTTTGATAATTTTAGAAAATGACATGACTTCTGAAAAGTGCAAACTCTAAGGTAAAATTTCCAAGTTGGCTTTATCATCCAAGTAAGCTGATTTGTATCACATATATGGACCTTTGAAAACAAATATCCAACAAAAGTGTTACGTATGTTATATTTTTTCATTTTTCCTGTAAATGAATTATGAAACTAATATAGTTTGATATTTTTTTAAATAGGAATGTGCATACTAATTCATTTTGTATTAAAGGATGTTTATGCACCTTTTGGAAACTGTAAATATTATGTTTCTATCTTTTATAAGGTTTGAGTTGTTGAGTTTTGAACATGGTAACCCCATATCACACAAAATGTGAAATATAATTCTAAGGCTCTTTTGTAAGGGTACAATCAAGTTTTCTTTCACCCAGATGTACTCGATTTCCTTCCCATTTATTTTCTGCACATTTTGTCCATATCAGGAAAGCCTCATTTGATTCGTGGGAAATACTTGACAGTTCAATCTTTGTATGTACATCTTAAGCACACACAGAAAAGCAGGGTGGAAGTAAGTTCATGTTCATTCCATTTTGAATAGTCAGTATATGTGTATGGCTTTGGTACTTTTTTCAGAAACATGTCATACTGCAGCTAATTCACATTTACGTAAATGACACATGTTAGGGCTTCATGTCACTGATGAGTGCCTAGAGCAATTCTTTGTTTGTTTTCCTACCCTACTTAGAATGTAGATGAACTAGTGGGGAGGGGTTCTCTATCAGTTTGATAAGAACAACATTTTCGTGGTACTAACACATTGGCACGTTGGTAGTGTCACATTCTGTTATACAGTGTATGACTGTAGATCTCTTCCTCCATATTCTGGCCAACGTTGTTGACATTCAGAAGGAGCACCTTTTGTTGCATAGACCAGAGTTAGCTCTCATTGGGTGTCTAACTGTGAGTTTTTCACTTTCGAATTGGTATCCTGGGTCAGGTGTGGTACTTGATTGTATCGATTCCTGATCTTTGCACCCTTATTTACTTTGAACAAAACAACCAGGTTATCCTCAGCGAGAATGTTTCTAAGACTTTAGAGACTGCTGCTTATACATGTACATTGTATATATGTTTCAGCGACAAAACCAACATGCCCTGTTTTTAGTGCCTGGTTGAATACTGGTTCCATCAGACCATTGAAGATGACAGGAAAAGCTATAATGCTCTGTAGTATGGCAGTTCCATCAAAGTTATGTGCAGCACTACATGGCCAATTTAATGTTGGTTCAATGTTTGATTGCAAGCCATGCAGAAATTTTGACTTGGTGGAAATTCTATCAGGAGTTGACAGTAATCATGGTACATGTCCCAGAATGAACGGCAGTGTCAACTCAAGGTCAACATTATATCCAATAGAAAGAAGGTCATGCTGACCAAAGACGCTCCTTTAAGCTCTTATCTAGCTGATTACATTTTGTAAATTAGACTATTTCTTCTTGACCTCGCAAGCCTCCAAACTTTATAAGCTTGTAGCATTTTATAGGGTTGTGAAAGACAGATTTTCAACTAAAAGTGAGTCAATGAAGTCTGCAATAGCTTTCCTGCCAATGTCATCAGCCTCAATAAGATCCGTAGCTATGCCAGGCTTAGCAGGAACACCAAAAGACAAAAAGTACACTTCATTGTCTTCAAAACTAGAACTAAAAGGATTGGGGAAGCCAGAAACTGCCTCTTGTACTCGTTCTACTTTGCATCTGAGCAGATTGAATATTTGATTTCAGTGCATTGAAGAGTTGTTTCAATATATTGAGCTCTGATGTGATAAATAATACACCATTCCATCTGTTATACGAAGCGCAGTTCTTGCTGCTGAAGCCTATAATACCTCCTTTGACTTGGCATGAGGTTTATTGTTTGCCTTATAGTTATGTCAAAAGCATTTCTCAAGCAAAGAAAAAAAATAATTGTGACACACTAAAACCATTTTGTTGGAGAAGTTCTTTGCATCTGCGATGTGTATCAGACACATTTATGAGTATAATCAGTTACACCGGTACATATTGCGCCTAGTTGTTGTGATCGTGTGCAATGAACATTGGGAACAAGGCATACAGATAGAGCTGACATGCAATTCAAAGTTGTTTTCCTTGTAGCCCTAATCAGTGTCAACACCATCTAAATTATATACATATACCTTGCCAAGAAATGAGCTTTTTAACATTGACTATCTTTCAGAACTTCCGCTTTGAATACATGGTATCTACTGTTTATGTGAGCAAACAGGGAAGGTTGATAGAGCACATTATGATAATAGTTTAAATCACCATAAATGAATAAGGAACTTCAATTTATTTCAGCCTTATAAATGTTCTGAATTTTCTGGCATACTTTATACATGTATAGTCAACAACTGCTATACAGAAAGTCATAATAACTTATGTATCATTTGGTAACACACATAACAGTTAAAGCTCAATGCATTTATTAAATGAATACTTAAAATAGGTTAACCTTGTTAAAAGAAGTAAATAAACCTGTGTCAACGTGCAAATAAGTATAAACAGGACTTGTTAGAGACATTAACTTGAATGTTTGATGCTATTTGGAGGGTGACATACGTAACATAGGCCTGAAAAATAGTGTAAGCGACCATAACAAAGTACCTAATTCATTTAAGCAGCAGCCTTATAGATTTACTATATTCTGTGACAGATTGAATACAGGTATAGTCATTAAATACCATACTGATACTTGGAAATAACGCAGGAAACTCTAAGTAACGTATACAACGGTAATAACTAAAGATATTTATAAAATTAGTACTAAAAATATGTAACTGTGCTATAAGAAGTTCTCAAACCTGTGTCAGCATGCAAATATGTAGGAACATGTCATGGTTGAGACATTATCGGGGACGTTTAATGCTATTTCTTGGGGTAACGTATATAACGTGATGTTACACGTTAACGCTGCCACTCTCAGAGGGCTAACATCTTTTATTTTGTTTCTTATATAATGTAGTTTCAGAAAATTATAGTGTACAAAATTCCCCCTGGGGGAGGGGGGTCTATAGCCAGCTCAATGCCTATTTACCAAGTAATACCATAGCACACGTACTTTAGTCCCTCTAAAATGTTGGTAGAGTTGTCCTCTTTAAAGTTATATATTGGGCCGAAATTCAACAGGTAAACCCCGTAGGGCCTGACAACAGCCAAAGCATCAGACCCCTACCATATACCATATAGACCATAAGTCTTTAAGTCAGAACCACCATAGAGTCTGTAATCCGACCCATCAGCTTGCAATTAAAGAGGAAAGGAAAGTTGCCAACCGTGATTGGGTTGACCACCAAGCATACAGTCTGTTGCAATACATTAATGTTATAGCCAATCTTTTTATAATGGGAAATTATTTTAATAAAGTTGGCTTGAAAAATATGAGAGCCAATAATCTTCTTCAATTATACACCAAGTCACCATCGAATTCAGGTTCCGAAAGTCTTTGGCGCAAGAGAGATTTAAGTCTAACTTGAAATTTAGATATCAAATCATAGTATCGTCTATAAAAATTTGAAAATGTTTTCGTAGTTTATGATACTGATAGCCTTGTTTAAGAAAGTTCTGAGTTAACAATTTATTGCAAGTGTTGAAGTCAGCAACATGGTTAGATGCTCTAGCAAAACGAAAGAGTTGAGAGATATAAAATCCATAGAATGTAGAGCGAGGAACATCACCATCTAAAAATGGGAAATTGACAATTTCAAAATCAAAATTGTCACGTTTATCATAAATTTTGGTAGAAACTGTATCATTAGAAATGGACAAATAGAAGTCTAAAAATGTGGCATCGGCCCAGAGGCATTAGCTTTATTAAGTTGGAGCTCTGAAGTGTATATTTGACTTACCGTATTGTCAAAATAAACGTTATTGATGTTTAAAATATCGTCCAACCATCTGGATGTAGTGTTAAAAGCATCAATAAAATCAGCCTGCTTATCATCAGAAAGAGGCATCATAGAATGTCTCTCATAACAAAACAAATATAAATCGGCACCGAAGGGAGTACAATTAGTGCCCATGAGAATCCCAACTACTTATATATACAAGTTTTTTTGCATTTTTTTCACTATCCTATATGGTGTCCTAGGTCAGATGTGGTATTCCTGATCTTTGCCCTCTTCCTTACTTTAAGTGCATTTTACACTTATTTAATATTGAAAAAGTAACACCCTAAGCAGTCAAAGGTATATTTTGCAATAAACAATGCTTGTTTCACCGATCTTGGTATCTTGTTTTTTTTTCCTTTTTTCGCGAAAATAAGTCGCTTATATAAACAGGGTAACCTATCTCAGGCGGATTTACACATTCCCCGATGGTTTTGGTGATGAGGCACGTTTCTTCGAAATCTTCAAAAAACCAATATTTGACAACCATTAGAAAACGTCAAAATTTTCATCTTTGGTTAAATGTCATACTTTAACCAAAAGCAAATCTGCCACAAAAAGAATCCATCTATTCATAGGCTATGTGAAATTTGGTCAGCGTTGGATACAAATTGTAAGAAACCAGTTTGAAAGTAATGTTTATGTTTTTTTATCAATGGACAAAATGGGTGAAAATTTATTTCGAAAACTGGATAAGTTGAGCAAAATTTTCTCAACTTTTCTCCTACAAATAATTTGTCCACGAAAGAAAAACTCAGCCATGACGTTCTGCGGTCTTTCGAGAACGTACCTCATATGTTCTTTTTCTCCTACATGTTATTTCAATTTCACAATCTGGCTAACGCAAAAGTGCCTAATTTCCCTCTCATTTTAGCCACCCCAAACAGCAAATACATATTATGAGCATACTACCAATATTTTGTGTAATGGTCAGATATATTGATTTATGATTTTCACAAAAAAGGCTTGAAACTACTCTCAATAGTAAGCTAACCAAAAAAGCATTTTCATTACCCAACCCACCCAATTAACATAACACAGATCCTTAATAATATTTTTCCTAGACTATAAAAAAATCTGAACGGTCAAAAGTTTGGAAATTCATGCATCTTTAATCTCCCAAAATTTGGTAGAAATCTAGTAAAAACTGTGATATATATTTTTCGTTTTTGGGGGGGGGGGTAATTTAGAACTGATAAAATGATGCCTGATCGAGTATCAAGTCACTATTAATATTAATATTTACCTGTATTTACCTCTCAAATGTATGTAGGTCAGTGATTCCTGATCTTGAATCTCTCTTCCAGTGGTAAAATTAAGAATAAAAAGTTGTGCAAAGTTTATGATACTGATAGCTCTGTTTAAGAAATTTCTGAGTTCACAGATTATTGCGAGTGTTCAAAGTAAGTAAGGGTGCAAAGATCAGGAATGGATACAATCAAGTACCACACCTGACCCAGAATACCAATCAGAAAGTGCCAAGCACACGTTTATACACCACAAATGAGAGCCAAGGGGTCAGCCCTTTCCCAGCAGGTGACCACAAGGCACATATAAACAGATGCGCACAAAAGCATATTAGACACAAGACAGAAAAAACATTAAAAAAAATCCACAAAAGAAGAACCACCTTGGAACGGTTAGTAAAATATTTTACTGGAGGGCTTAAACTGGTTTCACGGCGCTAACCTCACCCTTAATTCAGATGTGGATCAAGACACATAGATATTTGGTTAGCATGAAAGACCTCTAATTTATCAATGTATCATCTCCCAGAACATATAAATCAAGATATGAAAATGAGATAAAGCAAAGATAAGGACTCAACAGTAAATAAAACTGAATACCGGAGCAAAAGAAATCCAGGCCATCCGTGATTGTGTTGACCATAAAGCATGCAGTCTGTTGCAATGCATAAATTTTATAGCCAATCTTTTTTATAATGGGAAACTATTTTTATGAACTGCGCTGAAAAAATTATTAAAGCCAACAATCTTCTTCAATTTATACACAAAGTCACCATAGAATCCAGGTTCCGAAAGTCCTTGGCGCAAGATAGATTTAAGGCCAACATCAAATCATAGTATCGTCTATAAAAGTCAGCATTATATAAAAGATATAGAATCCAAGTCCACATCAGGCGTGATTTCCATGCGCAGCAACCCATGCACGCACCTCTCCGGCATACTGAAGATGCCATGGTGTATCTCTGCTGTCTGAGTCTACTGTCATTCATCTTCAAGGTCAACACCAAGTTCCTGGAGAAATACCTGGGTTCCCTTATTTTAGGCTTACCTTTATTTTAAACTAAATACGGTAGCAATTGGACGTCTAATGGAAATTGAAAGCCGTCTTCATCTATATTTCAATTTAGATATAGATCTACTGTGACAGTGATTTGTTGCGTAATATGTCAATACTCAATCAGCATGACGCTCAGCTGATAAGCAGTAGATCTTATAAGGAGCGTGACGTTAGGACTTATATAAGAATTAAGATGATTGTAGCAGATTTCTGTCAACCTGAGTTCTCTGAATATGCACGGAAAGTTCAAGGCCATTGACACTATTTTCGTATCTTGGTATAGAATAGTCCTATTTCCCATTTTGTCTTTACTTGTACAGTTTTAGCTCCCCTGAGCCAAAGGTGAGCTAATATTACAAGTCTTTGTCAGCCGTGCGTCATCAGTAACTTTTTTCTTGAATCATCTCCTCATAAACTAGTTGCACAAATTTTGAATTTTATATAAATGTTCTACAAAAATTGTCTAAACGGTTCTGCTCCGTCGAACAAATGGCCTTCAGAGATGAAATACTAGATGAGCAATGTTTGGATGACATCTGCAATGCTGCTAGCCCAAATTAAATATAATTTCTCCCAATTATTTTTATAAGGCCCTCTACAAAATTGCCTAAGCCAGTTCTACTACGCAATCATAGCTAAGACAAAATAACTCTATTGCCCCAGTTCAAAATTATAACACATAACTTTTCTCATCAATCATATCCACAACCTTCAGTGCCCCCCCCCCATTTTTAAATATCTTATGAAAATGAAATAATTTTAGTGCTGCAGCAGACCCACCTTATTGTGATACATACCGGTCCCCACAAGGTAACAAGCAGCAACATATATCAAATTAAAGCTAAGAGTCTCCCGAATCAAAAAATGCATGATGCCACCTCGGTATGTTGGGGCGTAAACTTTTACGAGTCATTAAAAAAGGGCACCCATACAAATAAAATAACTTTACTTGTAAAACTTAATTTAAACCTGAGATCAAAAACATTGCTAAAGCTGGTATAATATGAACACAAAATGATACAAATACACTGACGGTGAAAGGTCTTTAGGTACATTAGTCACGAAAACCCATGATTTTCTAGTATTCTTTTTGAAAAAAGTCGTCCTTATGTTCAAATGTATTGAAAACAAGTTTAAATATTATCAATGACATCTGGAAAGCAAACAGTGCATAATTTCACCACCATTTAGTGGAGCGAAAAATTGTATGGTCCACCAAAAAGGGTATCCATACAAGTAATAAATTTACTTATAAAAATTAAATTAAACCAATGATCAAAAGCAGTGCTTAAGTTGGCATAATGTGAACACTAAATGATACACGAGGATGCTGAAAATATTATTATTCATCTGTAAGGTTCATATAGGTCCAAATACACCTATGGTGAAAGGTCATTAAGTACATTAGTCGCGAAAACCCATGATTTTGTAGAATATTTTCTGGCAAATGATCTCTTTTGGTATAAATATATTGAATACAAGTTAAAATGTTGACAACTGACATCTGGTAAGCAAAATGTGCATGATGCCTCTTCCATATGTAGGGTCAAAAATGTTTATGGCCTTTCAAGGAAGGGTACCCATAAAATTTAATAACTTAACTGATAAAAACCCATTTAAACCAATGATCAAAACTATGGTTCAAGTTTGTATAATATGAACGCTAAATGACAAAATAGGGTGCTAAAATATTTTCTGTATTATATAAGGTGCAAATAAATACAAATACACTGATGGCGAAAGGTTATTTAGTACATTTTGTCACGAAAACTCATGATTTTGTAGACTTCTTTCAAGTCAAATGATTTCTTTAAGTACATATGTATTAAAACAAGTAACATGTTATCAAATGCCAGTTGGGAAGCTCCTACTTAAAATAAAATCACCCCAATTGAATCGATGGTGCATTTACGGTTCATTCATTTAGTAAAATCCGTATCAGATATGGGGCCCCAGGGGCTTTGGGGATCTGGGGAGATTGGCTATTTATTTTCAGGGAGCTGGGGAGCACTGGTAATTATTTTCAGGAATTTGGAGAGCAAGTTCATAGTTTTAGGGATCCCTGCAAAAAAGTAAAAAAACTCATCTTAAAGGAAAGCCTTCATTTTCTTTGATTTTTTTTTTCAAAAAATTTCCCCTTGAATATCTAAATGTATTTACTTTCCTGCTAACATGCTAATCTGGATTGTATTGATGACTGATATGGAAAATTATTTTTGCTATCGTGGAAAATTCGACTTAAAATTGTTGATTTTCAGGTTGATAATAACGTATTTGGGAACACTCAGAATGCGCCGTATTGCACCGGTTTAATAAAAAAAATCTGCACCCCCTAGCATGAATCTGAATCCACATCATTACAGGATATATCTTTGCGTCCGGTATGTAATATTTGTTGTAAAAAACGTAAAGCCTCCATTTTGTTACACATCTTTGGCTTCTGAGGGCTATTAGCCCCCCCCCCCTCGATCCCCCTTGTAAAATGTGAATGTATATATTTTTGTGCCAAAGTGCCCATCTGGATTAATCTAAGAGAAAAATATGGCACAAAATTTGGGTTGTTGATTTATTATAAAAAAATGTTGATTTTTAGGTTGATAATAACTAACTTTGGAACACTCAGAATGCACCAGACCGCACCATTTTTATCAAAATTTCCCCAGACCCACCTATACCTACACATCTGGTAAGCAATTTTCTATCTAGGTAATTAGATGGGGTTTTTTTTATTAAAACTTTGATGAATGTTGATCAGATATATTCTTGCTTGTTAAAACTGAAGGTAAACTTTCGCATAGGGCCTAATAGCAATTATTAAAAAAAAACACTCTCTATGGTTACAAAATTAATGCTTTCACTTTATTTTAGAAAATATAGTTTCATCTATTGGAAAAAAACAGCTGCCCCTCCCCCACCAAGAAAACCAAATGGTCTAGCTGTCACTAATAAAAAAAATCAAGTCTAGAGAGCATTCCTCCATACCTGCTATACTAAGTATACAGCAACAGAATTTTAAGGATGGCCCCATACTTTGAACAATATATCATGCATTCCATTGAAATAATTGTATATCGTTTATTCCTTTGCCAAGGACTCTCTATTTATAAAGAGTTCCTGTCCGTGGCTAAGCCCTATCTTCACATGTATAACGTAAAATATTAAGTGAATATTAAGTCATCTGCTCATGTATAGCTTCATAGTTTTTAAGTATGTGAACTAAATCCTATGGAAAGAACTTTATATTTTAAGAAGAATTGGCTTATATTTTGGGGGATTTAAGGAGAAGCTGAATTGGGGAGCAAAGGAAAAATATTTTCAGGGAGCTGAGGTACTTTCTTTTAGGGATTTGGGGTGATAAATACATTATTTACAGGGATCAAGGGAACCCAGACCCCCCTGGGGGCCTCAGATCTTATTAATGTAATATGTGGGAAGAAGTTTTGTCAAGGACATTGGCGGAATAGTTCAAACTTCCGATAAAGTATATCAACGTGTGTCAGGAAAGTATTAAACTAAATCAAGTCCATCATCCACAAAACCACATGGCATACATGTATATTATACTTTATGAATGAGGAAGCACATGGCAGAATGGCATTGAGGCCGCTAATGATGAGCCAGTCTGCTAAACCACACAAGTTGCTGAATGATTTATAATTTAAATAGGAAACTTGTCTTAATATTTCCTCTATTTTGTCTTGTGAAGATGTTGCCAAATCGGATGCTGAAACTGATAAATCAGTGAGTGTGTTAGGCCATGACGCACAAACTTCGGCTTGTTTTATTAGAACCAGTCATTCAAATTTCATATATAATAACTGAGTATGTCACTGTGAATTGTTGACAAACGCCTGGTATTCTTAAAATATAAAATACATGTATGCCATGTGTTTTTGTAGATGATGGACTTGATGAACTTTCATGGTCAGTGAAATATGATATCTCTTAACAAAAAGAAATAGTTTAATACTTGCCTGACACACGTTGATATACTTTATGCAAAAGTTTGACCATTTCCGCCAATGTCCTTGGCAAAAATTATTCCCACATATTACATTAATAAGATCTGATACGGATTTTACTAAATGAATGAACTGTAAATGTATTATCTATTCATTTGGGATGATTCTATTTTGAGTAGGAGCTTCCCAAATGGCATTTGATAAATTTAATCTTGTTTTAATACATATGTACTTAAAGAAATCATTTAACTTAAAAGAAGTTAACAAAATCATGAGTTTTCGTGACAAAATGTACTTAATAACCTTTCACCATCAGTGTATTTGGATTTATTTGCACCTCTTATAATACAGAAAATATTTTAGCACCCTATTGTGCCATTTAGCGTTCATATTATACAAACTTGAACCATAGTTTTGTTCATTGGTTTAAATGGATTTTTTATCAGTTAAGTTATTAAATTTTATGGTACCCTTCCTTGAAAGGCCGTAAAGATTTTTGACCCTACATATGGAAGAGGCATCATGCACATTTTGCTTACCAGATGTCAGTTGTCAACATTTTAACTTGTATTTAATATATTCATACCAAAAGAGATCATTTGCCAGAAAATATTCTACAAAATCATGGGTTTTCGCGACAAATGTACTTAATGACCTTTTGCCATCGGTGTATTTGGACCTATATGAACCTTACACATGATAAATAATATTTTCAGCATTATCTTGTGTCATTTAGTGTTCCTTTTATGCCAACTTCAGTACTGCTTTTGATCATTGGTTTAATTAAATTTTTAGCAGTAAATTTATTACTTGTACGGATACCCTTTTTTGTGAGCCATACAATTTTTTGCCACAATAAATGGTAGTGAAATTATGCCCTGGTTGCTTCCCAGATGTCATTGATAATATTTAAACTCGTTTTCAATACATTTATACATAAGGAGGACCTTTTGTCAAAAAGAATTCTAGAAAATCATGGGTTTTCGTGACTAATGTACCTAATGACCTTTCACCGTCAGTGTATTTGTCTTGTTTGCATCCCATGTATGATGCAAAGTATTTCTAGCATCCTTCTGTATCATTTCGTGTTCATATTATACCAACTTAAACAATGTTTTTTGATCTCAGGTTTAAATTAAGTTTTATTATTAATGTTATTTATTTGTATGGGTGCCCTTTTTTAATGACTCGTAAAAGTTTATGCCCCGACATACCGAGGTGGCATCATGCATATTTTAATTTGGGAGACTCTTAGCTTTAATTTGATGTATGTTACTGCTTGTTACCCTGTGGGGACCACCATCTCGAAAACTAGCTCACTTTTTACTGCTTTGCTGCAGCACTATTTAGGCTCAGCATGACCAAATTATTTCGCTTGCATGGGATATTTAAGAAAAACGAGATAAAATCAGCGAATCGACCCCCCCCCCCAAACACACACACATTTATACGTATGATCCCCTTTCCAGAAATCCTGGATCAGCCCCTGAGCTTAATAAAAGCAAGAAAGGAGGCAAAGATCAGAAAACGATACAATCAAGTACCACACCTGACCCAGGGTACCACATGGGAAACTAACAAAAATACAATAAACATCACCAACAAGAGCCAAGAAGTCAGCCCTTTCCCAGCAGGTGGCCACAAGGCAGCAATGAACAGACGCAAAAGCATGAGAAATACATGACACAAGAAACACAAATGCACAAAAGAAGTACCCCCTTGGAATGGTCAGTAAATTTTTTTTACTGGAGGGCTTAAACCGGTTTCACGTTGTTTATCCCATGCAAGGGGCTTGGGAATTATGAAAAAAGTATTAGCGAAGACTTGTCGCCGTTTTGCATACCTGTGTCTAAATGTTAATCTGTATTAGTATGCAAAAGTTGATTAAAATATACCATGCAATTCAAGAGTTATTAGCATTTTCACCAAAAGATCTCAACCAACCAAAATAATGGTTACACAATGGGGTTTTGTATGCCAGTGGAGAGGGAATGTTGACATGCATATGTATTGTATGTATAATTTGATATAAATATACTATGTGGTTCAATAGCTAGGGACATTTTCACATTTTCAGAGATTAT
>OZ026528.1:61770258-61844858 GCA_964019695.1 Loripinus fragilis | reverse complement strand
CGGCTATCACATATTGGCCTTGCCGCGAGAAACGGGGATTGCGACCAAGTCATGCTCAAAAAGGCCTGATCAGCTACAGAGACTAGCTAGAAAATAGCCATATCCCCTACAATTGCGCGGCCCCTAGCTTTGCGCACCAGCCCAAGTGACTATAGTACATTAAATCAGATAAAATCTTTTTTGATATTTGATTTCCAACAATGTGGCATTTTTACAAGTGTAGACTCAGACGAGCCTGTGCAGCCTCCGTTTAACCTTAGAAACTCCAAATGCTGTTCAGCCAGTAGCTTAAAATCATAGAATATTCAAGCGACTAGCAAAGGCTCTTAGAGCTCCTGATCTGGGTCTGCTCTGTTTGCAAAAGGCGTCTCTATGAGGTGGAGGGTTAAGTGATTTTCTATTTTAGAAAAATAGGCAATTTCCAAAAAGTACTCAAAAGAACAGTTTGGGAAATGAGAAGTTTCAGAAACAGTACCCAACAACGGTCTATTGGTAGGTACGACGGACGAAGACCGATCACAATAGCTTACCTTGCTTGACCCTTTGGCTTTTAGGTTAGTGAAAAAACTCAGAATTTTCCAAACTCTTTTATTTGACCTCGATCCCCGGACGAAATTTTCTAGATTCGCGCATATTTTTCCTGTAAGTATTGTGTTTTTTGTGTGTTTTTTGCATTATTATTACCAGTCAGGGACATAACTTCTATAAGTTAAAATATATATAACTTGAGGAAGTTAAAATTGTGCCTTTTCAACAATAATTTCTAAGTGATGCTACAGAAAGTAACTTATTTAAGTTATATCTGAAATTATTTAGGCCAAGGTCAAATTGCAAGCCGTCAACAATATAACTTATTCAGGTTAAAACGTAGCTTATTTTATGAACTTCAATGACCTCGCGTACTTATTTATAGACGATGCGTACAAAATTTATTGCATAATCGTAAAGTTATGTAATAGGTCTTTCAGATAAAATTACCCACATGGCCGTGAAAATTGCGGTAACTCGGGAATATGAAGATGAAAAAAGACACGTTCACTCAAACAGGTTACTTTTGTTTTTGTTGCAAAAAAGTTAACTGCTTTAAGTGATATATTTTGTAACTTTTGGAGGTTATGCACCTGACTGATTACTAAAGCTAAAAGTGTGTCCCTTTTGCAGTGAGGGGTGGGGGTGGTGGGGGGAGTAAACAAACCAATTCTTCAATTTACCCTTAACAAGTCTTGTCTCAATCAGAGTTCTCAAATAGGCTCTACATGTAACAACAAATCGAAGTCGGCACTTTTATGGTTGGCAATTAGGAAGCGATGCTCAAGGCTGTCTGCAATTGTAATTAAAATTAACGAGAACGTCAGAGCCTTTCCAAATCAGATTTTAAATTCAAATAAGGCATAAGGTTACACAATCAAGTTTTGCTTTATTTTCGTGGCCAGAACAATAGCAGACAGCAGGTTTGACGATTGTATTAGCGGGGATGTTCCATGGGCGGAACCAGGGGGAGGGACAGGGGTCCGGACCCCACCCCCTATTAAATCACCAGTGGCTAAATGTTTCCTTAAAAAATTGGTACGAGCCCCCTCGAGAGTATATTGGACCCACGTAATTTTCTGGTTCCTCACGTGTGTACGTTGTTAGGGTAAAGTCGGGTGAGTTCGGACATCGGGTAAATTCGGACACACATTTGCAAACAGTGTAAATCCAGATGATACGGTCTCATCAGGATTTTCACTGTTTGCTTAGTTAATTCATTTTCTATTCCAATATTTGATTTATGAAACAAACAAGGTCGCTGTCCGAATTTAGCTGTCTGTCCGAATATACCAGACTTTACCCTAGATCATTGGAAGCTTTTTTCTGTGACAATAAGGCTAGGCGGTTCTTTTGGATAAGCTGTCGGTAGACGATTTGTAGGACAGCTTTTTGTTCGACTTACAAAGTCTGGTGTGATATGATTTTATTCATATTAATGTTATTGTCTGCTTGTCTTGCAAACAGCTTGCACCCAGATCAGGACCGACAGAATGTCGGTCCTGATCTGGATCAAAACTGTTTATTACTCTGATAATGTTAACTATATTTACATGTACATTTATCATTCCTCTCAAAAACTTTATATTCATCTTCTGCTATCTCAGATCATCTAGATAAATTAAAAATCAGGAAGGTGTGAAGTGTTGGCATTAGATACGACGTAGAACTGCATCGGTCCTTGGTATGGCTTCATAGAGGCAATATTAACATCTAGGACTGATGTCAGTCTACTTCTTCTTTTTTGTGTTTTTTTGTTTTTTTTTTTTTGTTTTTTTTTTTGCTTTTTTCTATTTTTACAGCAACACAATTTATAAAGCTAATTTTTAGCAGGATATAAGAAAACTGTTTTTATATGCAACGTAATTATCAAATGATGTCTGCTCTGAAATCTAGGGGGCGCTTTAAAGTTAATAAAATTCAGACTTACCTCAGTCCTAAAAAAAGATAAATTCTTGGCCATCTTAAGCTTTATTCCTTGTTGCGTCTCAGAGTTTCTGAAATATCAAATAGAAATGTAAACAACTTTGCCGTCTGCTGATTACCTTTACAAACAGTTCGGACTCAGATCAGGACCGCCAGAACGTTATTGGATCCGAATCGTTTGATACTCTGATAGCATTCTAGAAAGATTTTTTCGAAAAATGTTAATTTAGAAAAATGTCAGCAGACGATAACAAACGCAAGCATAATTATTACCCAGTAGGCAAAGAGTTGAAATAACAGGTGTATATATATAGTGGCGGCTTTTGTCGTCTGCTTATAACCTTTGCAAATAGTTTGGACCCTGGCCCCGAGGTTATAAAACTTTGTTCATGCTCAACTCAACTAAGCATGAAATTTCAACTCATAGTCAAACTAAAATACTGAAAAATAAAGATTTGTTCTTGTTTTGGAACTTTCAAATGTTGTATTTATCATACTTATCAATGTTAAAATGCCAACGATTGGTGGCATTTTAATATTTATGAGCAGGATAAATTTCATGCTCAGCTGAGTTGAGCATGAAAAAAGTTTAATAACCTCGATCACGACCAAGAAAACGTCAGGCCTTTTCTGGATTCAGACTATTGTGTAATCTGAGAGTGTTCCTGAAAGATTTTTTGAAAAAGTTTATCTTGACAAAAGTCAGGAGACGACAACAAAATCATGAATACCTATCTAGCATGCAAATACTTTAGAGTTAGGGTCAATATGAAAACATGTCGTTCTCGGTTAAGCCGGAAAACAACGTTGGAAATATTGAAACCGCGGACCGTAGTTCCCTCAAAAATAGGATATTTTCTACAATAAAACTTTTCCAAAATTGCTAATCGTTGGTATCCGTTAAATGCGTTTATTTACCTTCTTTGAAATTGTTCAGTTAGAATCTAGATGCATTTTCTTTTCTTTTTTCAAGAATGAGCTTGCAATCTGTATGAAATTTCAACAGAGTGATACATAGATCCAGATAAGGTAATTTCATTAGCGTAAAATTTTAATTATTTTTTACCCATTAATTTAAACATGTGTTTTGGATGCTCAAAAAACCGTCCCATTGAGACGGTTCTTTTGAGTACCCACAACAAATATTTTGGATGAGAAATAAAAAAAAATTTCCAATACGCACTCTTATCTGGAGGCCTGCGCGGTGAAAGTGAAAAGCAACATTATAAGAAAGTGAATAGGAAATATATAGAGGATATTTACTTTTTTGAGGTGAATACCAAATATATTTCATCGAGTGCGGTGAAAAAATCAGTATTTTTCACGAGTGCGTAGCACGAGTGAAAATACTGATATTTTCACCACACGAGATGAAATATATTTTGTATTTGCTGTAAAAAAGTAAATTTTCTTTTTATTTTATACTCAACGGAAATACAGAAATCACAACCTTACTTTTTACTTGGTCGTTTCTCGTTCGATTTGACTTTTGCAGTGTGTTTATTGGGTATAACATTGGGTTTAAACGTAGTTTGCACCTAGAAAATGGCTTAGAATCATATTTTAACGAATGAAACGCAAGAAATCAGCATTTAAAAAAAGTCTATTGAGTGTGCCTTACGGTAGGCGTCACGTGCAAACTGGCGCTACGCCATGTCAAACCGTGACGTCATTATGTTTGATGTTGACGTCTCAACATGCGTAGCGTTATTTTTGACAAAGATACTTCACTTAAAACCATATGTTAAAAAATCCCAGTCACAAAATTGCCAAGAAAGCCTTGTTTTGCTACAGTTCTATTCTATTCTACAGTGAAAATATAAATCGTATCAGTCACTAGTGAAAAAATACGATATTTTTTCACTGTAGAAAAATACCAATTTTACTCACATTTGATATGCATTGAATTCACTGCTTGTGATAAAATAAAAGTATTTACTTAAACATGTAATCTGCCGCTAACCCGAACAACATCAGTTGAAAAATGAGAAAGTTACAGATGTTTCGTATATACAGTAAAACCTGAATAAAACGACCAATCAAAAATAGACAAAACAAATATCTGAATGACGAATGGTAGCTAAATGAAGGTCGAAAGTATTGCAGAATGCTCCCGAGCATTTTGTGATACTTTTGACCTGCATTAAGCGATAATTGGTCTTGAAACCCATTTTTTAGCTTTTTGAGAGCGGTCGCCTTAGACAAGTTTTACATGTAATAGAGAATTGAAAGCTATCATGGAGGGCAGCCGATGTAGGTCTTTGTGGTGTCATACAGTCCTAAACAGAAAAAAAACAGTTTTCTGCCATTCATTTTAACTTTGTTTGAATCTTTATTTTTGAAGAAAGAAAATGTGTACAGTTTGCCCTAAAATAGAGGAACTGCATTTGCTTTTCTCAATTAAAACATTCAAAATGGCCGCTTCCAATGACTCATTTGAAGTAAGAAATTTGGTTTTCGGAATGCTTGCTACCAGTATAACTTCGTTACTGGGCCTCGACGTGATAAAAAGAGACAAATCGATATTCAAACAAGTCTCCGGCTCAGCCACAGAGAATACCTAGACATTTGAAAATTCACCTGTATAGCAAGTTTAGACATGATACTTTCCAAAATAGCGAATAACAAAGGTGCTGATCAGTCTGCGCGGGTGCGGAGGCTGGTCTAAGCCTTTGTTGTTCGCAAGTTCTCTCGTGTCGAGGCCCTATTTTACATTAGAGTTCAATCAGGTTTGCGACTGACTTCATGGTTTAAAAAGAGCTTGCATTTAGATTCACTTGCTTTTAATGTTCTGTCCCCTTTAAATTGCACTTGAACTAATTATTGTTTACTGAGGTCAACAAAAAACGCCTTATCTAGATCTCTAAGACTGATCAGAAAAGTTATGAATGGGGGTAGTGATATAAGTTACTATATACCGACCTGTGTCTGTTCTGAGAAGTAGGTCCAAAACAGTATTGAAAACAATTTGGCCAAAATAAGTAAACCCCCAGTCAGTTTTTTTCCATAGACATAATGTTAAATTTCCCAATACAGCAGCCTCCAAAACACTATCAGCTTAAGTTTGTTAATTCCAAAAGGACACCCACGTTTAACGATAAGTACACGTTCTGTATTGGATGACAAAATAATAATGAACTCAGAGTAAAGTTTAAATTAACCAACATCTGTGATTACTGACCAGAAAAAGAAATAATTGAGCCGCGACATGAGATTTTCAAAAATGTGGTGTGTGCGACCAGCAAAGCCTCAGATCAGCCTGCGCATACGCGCAGTCTGATCAGAGCCTTTGCTAGTCGCTTGAATATTATATGACTGTTAAACTACTGACCGAACAACATTTGGAGTTTCTAAGCTTAAAGGGAGGTTGCACAGGCTCGTCTGAGTCTACACTTGTTAAAATGCCACATTGTTGGAAATCACGTGTCGCGGCTCAATTATTTAGTTACTATATCAACTATCAGGTTGTGCTTGAGGCTCTTATTACTAATCTGGAAAATAATAATAATAATAATAATAATAATTATTATTATTATTATTATTATTATTATTATTATTATTATTAATATTATTATTATTATTATTATTATTATTATTATTATATGTTCAACAGTACGTTACGGAATTGCATGACATGTTGGTGTGCACTATAATCACTGTGTGAGTCCGTCCGTCCGTCCGTTAGCAGTTAGTGAAAACGCTCATAACTCTTGAACCACATGGTATAGTTTGATCAAATGTTGAATACTTATGCATGTCAACATTGTCTAACCACTGGCATGCATAACAGCTTTTTTGACGGACAGGGCTTAGCCGAGCATCAGTCGGGCCAGTTATGGTCAGTTAGTGAAAATACTTATGACTCTTGAACCACATGGTATAGTTCCCGTATGGTTGTTGCTCGTCGTAAAATCATTACGAAGACTATGATTTAATCTTTACAGCACCCAGTTTGTCTATATTTGGCGCATATCACGTTAGCACTGCGACCCGGTCTCGAGCCTTGTGTGAATAAATCGAGGACAACGGACATGAAAACAATATGTTCACGGTTCTATACGGTAAAATCTCGAAGTCAGATTTTTCGAAACACTCGCTAATTCGAACTTAATTGAGGGCACAGATTCAGATAAGAGGACATATTTATGAAATATTTTAATAAAACCAGGGGCGGATCCAGGATTTCTGGGAGAGGAGGGGTCCGCTTTGCAGATTGTATCTCCATTTTCTTAAATATCTCATGAAAATGAAATAATTTGGTCTCACTGATATTTAAAGACTGGATGGGGGTGGGGGTTGGGGTTCGAGCGAGCCCCTGAATTCCCTCCGGACCCGCCACTGAAAACGTCTATAAAACATGTTTTGGTACGTAAAAGAACGTTTCTTTTATGCACCCAAAATATACTTTTGATTGGGAAAAATGAAAACAATCATTTTGGGGTTAATATACTTTATATCTATTTCCCTATAATTCGAACTTTCGATACGTCGCAATAAAACCTCTAGTCCGTAAGACTTCGAATTTACGAGACTCAACTGTATATGTACGTGTTTGCCGCTGAAAACAGAAAGCGTAAAATCTTACCATCATAGTAGGATAAAGTCGGGTAACTTCGGACATCAGGTAAATTCGGACAGCGACATTGTTTGTTTCATATTTTAATTATTGGAATAAAAAATAGATGTACAAATGTACAAAACAAACAGTGAAAATCTAGATGACACGGCTCATAAGCAACCGTCTCATCTGGATTTCAACTGTTTGCAAATGTATGTCCGAATTTACCCGATGTCCGAAATTACCTGACATTACCCTAATATTTTAAGATATATGCTGATAATATTCCAGATTTTTGCTGAATCAGTTACTCAGAAATTGGATCATTAGTATAAAAATAAAATTGTTTGAAGACCTACAATTTCCTGCTTTATTCAATTAACAAATTGAATAAAACAACTACAGCCGTACAATAGTTAAAAATAACGAGGAACTTTTCCTTCTTTAAAAGTAAACAGAAATTAAAGATATTTTTTATGCAAGCGTAATATTAGCACTGAGTCAGGAAATGCGGTTACCGAATCAGCATATAGTGTAGAAATAGCGTTTTGCTGGTGAGCAATGCATAAGCGGACTCAAGTGCAGTGGCGGATCCAGAGGGGTTCGTCTGATCCCCCTCCCCCCCCCCCCCCCCGTTTTTAAAAATCCTATGAAAATGAAATAATTTGGTCTCAGTGAGACCAAATTATTTCAGGTTCAAGGGATATTGAAATATTTATATATAGATAAAATCAGCAAAGCGAACGCTCACACTTTTATACATATGAACCCCATTCCAGAAATCCTGGAGTTCAAAAGATGGGCAACATCACAGTTCAGGTCAGTCACCCCATACATGCATTAACTTTGCACTTTCAGCGGAATCCGGTTTTCTCGCGACGTCGCCTTGGTGCTAATATAAAATTTTGAGTTACGTTATAACTTTTTCCAGAAATACCTGGTTAATCGTGCTACCGTAAGCAATATTTCGTAGCATTCTTTTGTTAACATTTCTGGTCTGCATGGCTTTGCGCTGATCCCTTAGCTTCACAGTACGAAGGTAACCAAATAAACACGAGAGCGGCAACGTAAGGTAACCATAGCAACAAAACGCAAGTTTACTAAACATCCTAAATACGATAAGTAATATACATGTTCTGACAATATTTAGAAGGCCTCACCTTGAGGCTGGACGTTAACATGAATATTTCTTGGACTGAATGGACCAAAGTTATGAATATTAGTGCATTATGAGCTGATTATATCTCTGAAAAAAATATCGCTGTAACATTAAATGCCATCATTAAAGAAAGCTGACATATATAATCGACTAAGGTTGCAACCTGTATGGTACATGTAGCACCAGCTTAGTGTTGTAGCATGAAATACATGTACATGTAGCCTTGTTTATGAAAATCACCGGTATGTATTGTCTCATAGCGCCACAACATTAAATGCCACACCCAGCTCATCCCCTTCCCCCCTCTGGATCCGCGCACGGGTCTCCATATTGTCACTAACTCTATATCGTTCAATCGCTATCCTGTGAGAAACAATACAGTACAATACAAAACTTTATTGGCAACTAAACATCTCCAATGCTTATGGCCAACAAATTAATCAAGTGGAAAGTTTTTCTCTGCAAAAGGAGTAATGTGCATTCTCACACCGAAACAATTTATCCTCATTGTTTATTTTAGGCAATAATTGAAGCCAAAGTATAAAAAGGAACCAGCCTGAGACAGGAAGTTATATCACGTGTCAACCTCAAAATAGAGTGATGATGAGGGATTCGTTTATAGGTCAATGACTATTTTGTTTATTTATAGCACGCCTTTTGCATTTTGTGTTCAAGTGGGAGCGCAGTGGCTCATCGAGACCAATATATAAATACGATAAGAAATATACTGACGTTATTTAGAAGCGCCTCACCTTGAGGCTGGACGTTAACATGAATATTTCTTTGACTGAACGGACCAAAAAATATTAGTACATTATGAGTTGATATCTCTGAAAAAAATATTGCTGTAATATCAATTGCCATAATTAAAAAAATGTGATAGTTTGCAACCTGTATGGTACATGTAGCACCAGCTAAGTGTTGTAGCATGAGATAGCCTTGTTTATGAAAATTACAGGTATGTATTGTCTCATAGTGTCACATCATTAAGTAATAGTTATACCATGGGTTGTCCGCCTGTACTTGGAGATAATCCACGAGCTTTAGCGAGTGGATTATCTTACGTACAGGTGGACAAACATGGTATAACTATTTTATACCACCTACATCAGTGTAGACCTTGCACATCATGAGATATTTCGTTCTAAAGTTGGTAAGGGTGGTATAAAATGACACATCCAGCTCACCCCCCTCTGGATCCGCGCAGGGTCTCCATATTGGCACTGACTCTATATTGTTTAATCGCTATTCTGTGGGAAGAGATATATCCTCATTGTTTATTTTAGGTGATAATTGAAGTAAAGCATTAAAAATGAACCAATAATTGACAAGTTAAACGAGACTTACCTGTAAGGTGAAGTTTGATGTTAATTCTGTTATTCCCTATCTACCAAGAATCACATGAGTGAATGAAGGGTTTCCCGTGACGTATAACATCAGACATTCAGAGTCAAAGGTACGTTGAAAATATTCATGAAACCTGGAACATCTATTATTATTGGGTGGGAGCCCGGTAATGGGTGGGCATGTGATTCTTGGTAGATAGGGAATAACAGAATTAACATCAAACTTCACCTTACAGGTAAGTCTCGTTTAACTTGTCAATTCTGTTATCCCTATCTACCCTCAAGAATCACATGAGTTTTCAGAGTCCAGGATTCATGAATAAATTAATATGAAAAGTAGTAAATTTTTTAACAGAAATTACTAACCTTGCAGGCCCAAACCTGCCTTTTCCACATGGTAAACGCTACTCTGTACCATACCCAATCGCATGTTCCAGTCTTTATGGGACCCATGTAGAAAGAATACTTCGTCATCCACTTGTATCCATATTTATACACAAGTTAGCACAATACATGTATATGATTGAATTTCTATATAATTCCAATTTTAAAAACATCTGGATCAATATATACATATACCAAAGAATCACTATTGTAAATGCCCCAAAACAGCATTGCTAAATTCAGAATTATTTGTCACTTCCCTCTGGTAAAATTTTCTGAATACGCAATCTTTTTTCCATCCTGCTGTTTTCAACACTGAATCGATAGGAATTTTTAATGCTGCCACACTTGTTGAGGCTGATCTTGTACTATGAGGGGTATACATTGACATATCTATACCTGAAGATACTAACACAGCCTTTATCCACCTGGCTAAAGTACTCTTTGTAACTGGTGTATGTGGCTTTTGTAATCCAATAAATAACTGAGAATAATCTCCTCGAAGTATTTTAGTTTTCTCTACATATGCATGAAATGCTTCAACAACACATATAGCTTTATCTTGTTTATATTCTTCAATATATAACTCTGTAAGATGCTGCCCCACCTTTGTCTGCTTTAATAGTTCTCCTATACGAATTTTGATAAAGTTTGGAGACAGCACAACATTTTTTAAATCAACCGAATGAAGAGTCTGTATTCTCTGTCCTGTTGTTAGAGCCAACAACACAATTAACTTGTATGATAGTTGTTTTAGAGATAAATTTCCATGTGGATATAAAGACTTCAAGTATCTAAGCACAAGACTAACGTCCCATGTTGCTGATTGCCTTGGTAAAGTAGGTTTACAATTGTAAACTCCTTTCATAAATTTTTTAATCAATGGATGAATCCCAATGTTAATATTATTTACAACACTAACTGCACTAGAAATAGCTGACTTTGCTGTATTAATTGCACTGTATCCTAATCCATCTTGTAACAATTTATTCAAAAACTTTACAACACAATTTATAGATGGATTAAATTGATCAATTTGTTCCGCACTACAAAATGACAACCATTTCTGGAGATACGTCCCATATTGTTTTCTAGTAGAGCTTCTCCAGGAACTAATGATAACATTGGCAGCGTCCTCTGATATGCCTCTACAGCAGATTTCCTTCCTGAGATTTTGAAAACACCCAATGTCATCTTTCTCAGTGGATGCCTTGTATTGCTTCCTGGTAGCATTAGAATTGTCTCTGGTTTCGGTAACAGATAAGGTTGTGTCACTACCATCTGAAGAAGCTTCGGAAACCAAGGCTGTGTTGAAAATAGTGGTGCTACCATCACTCCCTCTGCCTTGTCTTGCTCTACCTTTTGAAGTACACTGCCAATACAAGAGAAAGGAGGAAATAAGTATGAATAATACTTGTTCCAGCACAAGGAAAATGCATTAACTGCAATTGCATTACAGTCCGGCAAATAGGAAACATAACATGGTAGTTTTTTATTTTTAGCAGAAGCAAACATGTCAATATCACAGTTTCCATACACACTCATAATTTTCTTAAAAATTTCACCATCCAAACCCCATTCACTGTCTGGGTTAAGCTTCTGCCTGCTTAATGCATCTGCGCGGACGTTGGAAAGTCCAGCTATATGGAAACAACTCAACCATATATTTCTTTGAATACACCACTCCCAAATATGTTTTGCCAGGCTGTTTAACTCTTCTTTCCGGCCTCCCTTTGATGAAATATACTTAATAGCTGTCTTATTATCAAGAAGCAGCCGGACATGTTCATTGTTTACATCTTTACATATACTTTTAAGTGCTAAAAAAGCAGCTTTAAGTTCAAGATAATTTATGTGTTTTTCTTTGTCATCATTTGTCCAGATTCCACTTATCTCAATATCATTTGTCACATCATATGCCCCATAACCAGTCAAACTACTATCAGATTCAATAACTCGACTTGGTTGTGGTCTTTCTAAAGGACGAAATGCTGTTGTTAAGTTATCTATCCACCAATGTAAACAATCCTTACTTTTCTGAGACAAAATAATATGGCTGTCAAAATCCCCTTTATTAAGCTTTAATTCCAAGTCTCTTTGTATCTCAAGTGGTTTATAATACAAAGCAGCATATTGTACCCCAGGTTCTGAAGCTACTAATTTTCCAATAATCTGTGCAAAGTCCCTAATTGTCAGAATATCTTTCTTTAAAATGTCTTTACAATGTTTTATAATATTTTTGATTTTTCTTGGTGGTAACCGAACAGTCATTTCCTGAGAGTTCAAAATAAACCCAACAAACTCAATTACTTGAGTAGGCACAGTAACAGATTTTTCTGGATGAGGAGTAAGTCCCAAATCATCCAGCAATGACACTGTTTCAGTAACATTTGTTAGACATTCTGTGAAAGAATCACTCTGAAGCAATATATCATCTATATAGCCAGAATTAGTATGTCCTTTCTTCCGTAAAGTAGATAAAACTGGTTTCAGTAGTTTAGTCCACAAAAAAGGCGCAACAGATAAGCCATTTGGCAAACAGCGGAAAGAATAAAGTTTCCCCTGCCAGGTAAAGCGAAGAAATTTCCTATCAAATTTCCGCACCATAAAGTGGTAGTATGCGTCTTTGATATCTATTAATCCCCAATAACAGTTTTTGTGAACCAAGTTTAGCACAGACTTAAGCGTTTCCATTTTAAAATGTTTTCTCTCAATATGTTCATTAAGATTGCTCAAATTAAGAATTAATCTGTGAGATCCATCAGGTTTTGGCCTTAAGAAAATATGTGATAACACCTCCCCTGGCTCATGATATACTTCTTCAATTATTTGTTTATCCAAAAATTTTTGCAAAAGTTCCTGAACTATTTTCTGTTCTTCATGATTGAATCTAATTTCTGCCCTGGAACATTGATCACAAGAGGAAGAGTCAAATTCTATAGTGCACCCATGCTTAACCATATACAACAAATTCCTATCAGTTGTAATTTTCTTCCATCTATCCCAAAAATACTGAATTTGTCCAGCCACAAAATTGTCTGGTGTGTTTAAACATACAAGTTTAGAACTTACAGTTTTATTTATTTCCTCTGATGGCCCAGCTCCGCTTTCTTGTACTGGTTCTTTGTGGTCTGCTGGTTCTGAGCCCTCTTCGGTAAAAAATGCTGCTTGAATGGTCTCTTATCTGAAGAATGGGATGATTTGAATTGAGGTTTGTACTGTCTATATCCTCCTGTTCTATTGAACGTAGCACCTGTCTTATCTCTTTGTTGAGAAGTGGATGATTGAATATTGAGAAAATTAATTTTACTCCCCAATTTCCTACTATCATCAATTTCCTTCACTTGTTTCTCTAAAGATTCTTCTTCTCCGAATAAATGCTGTGGCGAAATGGGTGCTGTTTCACTACAGAGCTGTTTATATTTATTTGCAATGGCAGGAGCAAGTAATCGTCTCCGTTGGCTGGAAAGATCTCTATGAGAAAAAGCTAACAAATTAAATGAATCCATGGCTAAATCAAACAGTTCCTCTGATTCCCCACTGTCACTTTGTAAAGTTTTGTCCATGATCTTAACTAGTGGTATTAATCCTTTTGTAAGATAAGTTTGTGTCCTTTGCATAATCCTATCAGATTCTTTGATACCTTTTGATGTGTGCTTTGATACCCAAACAGATTTATTTACTTTCGGAACTTCCAAAAATGTACAATTACTTGGTCTATCATATTTCTTAAGCAAATTTTGAACATGTTCAGTCTTATGGTCAACTGGTGCCTCCAAACCTTGGTTTACAGTTGAGGCAACTACCTCATGGACACTTTCTGAGAATTTCCTTTCTTTAACAAATGAACTGTTTAGTTTTTTCAACTTGTCAATCTTACTGTTTCCTTCAGAAAGTTTCAACCCACTATCTGATATTTTCTCAGTACAGTTTTCCTCCGAAATTTCTCCTTCTTCCTCTGACTGCATTCGCATACACTTCCGCGACAAGCTACTTTCGTCCTCAGAAAAATTTTCATACTCTGACGAACTTTCGGATATGTCCGACAACTGGTGCGTTGAACGCCTGGATCGTAATTGTGGCGAATGCAATTTCCTTTTAGAAGATCGACTGTGTTCCCTAACGTTTAAAGATTTTTGAAGTTTACTTACAGTCTCGGTTAGGGCTGTCATGGCTTTCTGCTGCTGTAAACACATTTGTTGCGTGTTCAGAAGTTGTTGTTGGAGAAAACCGGAAGTCTCGTTAGGTCTACTCGATAGTTCGCACGAGAAATCATGAGAACTACGCGGGGCTCTTGACGGGGAATCTTGTACAAACACAAACGATTGTCCCGTCTGCTCCGCACTTTTATTTTGCAACAGAAAAGTATTTCTGGCATTTAAAGGACTTTCCGCCGAAGGAACTCCAGGGGCCACCGGCTTTAAACCCTGAAAAGGACCATCGACATCCTGAAGCACTATGACATTTTCCGTGTCATCCAAGGACGTTTTATCCTCCATGGCGTCCTTATCAAGGTGAAAGTCACGCCCGGATTGTCCGCAGAATTCTTAATTAGAAAAACTTGATGAAGTTTTTAATATTCCTAGTAACAACTAGTATCCGTCATATTAAAATCCAACATATAAAAGTATTTTATCCACAATTGAATGACGAAAAACCGCTAATGTTAAGAAAACAATATTGCCGAGAAGGGCAAATCGTTGTCACAAGGACAATTCCAAATATGTCAAAAACAGTTTTAATTAATTTTCCAATGCGCGAATTTCACAACAAACACACAACTTCAACTCCTGTGTGCAATCCTTTGTAAAGCAATAAAAATCCGTCTTGTAACGATCGAATTTCAAAAGAAATCAATTTTTATTTTTCACTGTAATTTTCAAGTCTGACTGCAAATGTCACCGGTTTACCTCATTCTGATGTTATACGTCACGGGAAACCCTTCATTCACTCATGTGATTCTTGAGGGTAGATAGGGATAACAGAATCTAAGTTAAGCTTGAGACTGGAAGATATATCACGTGTCAACCTCAAAATAGAGTGATGATGAGGGATTCGTTTACACTGCCTTTTCAGGTTAATGACCATAATGTTTTTGTTTATAGCACGTCTTTCGCATTTTGTGTTTAGGCTCAGTGGTAGAGTGCTTGACTCGAGACCGAGGGCATCGGGTTCGAGCCTCACCGGCGTCACTGCGTTGTGTCCCTGAGCAAGAACATTAATCCTAGCTTAGTACTGGTTCAACCCAGGAAGACCCGTCCCTATATAACTGAAAGATTGTTGATGGGACGTAAAGAGTCAAATAAAAAATGTGTTCAAAAATTAATTCAGTCATTTTAAGCTAAGGAAACCACACTATAAAAGTAACTACATGTAAGTTAACACCAAAAGAGCTGCCACATCTTTTGGTGTTAACTTGCACTTACTTTCCTGCATGAGGCCAACCTTTCAGCAGTAGTAAATGTTAACCCTTAAAGCCCAACCTATAATTGCAGCAGACGACACTTTAAAAGGGGTACGTGCATTAAGGGGCTATTTTGGCCCCATCTAGAGCAAAAAACTGAAAGTTGCTTTTCACCAATTTCATCTTATTGGTTGATTAGAAGAATAGCCGAAGTGTAAAATTCTGGCATTTATTTTACTTTTACTGGTTGCTATGGTAACCAAAATGGCCAACAAAATAGGCTTAAAATAGAGAAACTGCCATTTTAGGCCAAATTTGAGGCTTTTGGAGAATAAGATATCAGCACAAGCAAATACCAGAAACACATTTTAATATATTGTGTGCCGTGATAATTCTCATCATCTGTTAAAATATTTTTTTTTGTATTTGCTTGTGCTCTATATAAACTCCTCTGTTACATGACTACAATTTGCTCCAAAATGGTCGTTTTCCTATTTTTACCCTATTTTGGCGGCCATTTTTGTTACCATAGCAACCGTAAAAGTCGAATCAATACCAGACCTTTACACTTTGGCTTTTGTTCTAATAAACTAATAAGAAGAAACTTGTGAAAAGCAACTTTTATCTTCGACCTCATAGGGGGGGGGGGGGGGGCAAAATAGCCTCTTAATGCACGTACCCCTTTTGCCGTTTTTTTCAAAAATAACAAATAAGGCATGATATTTCATGAGCCGACACTTTTCATAATATATCATACCTTATTTCTTCTGAAAATTAGGAAAGATGATGCAAAATTTGTCGTCTGCTGCAGTCGTGATTGGCGCTTCAAGAGTGAAACATTTATACCTATTATTGTTTTATATGTCTCCGGATCAATACAATCGAACAGAGCATAGCCTTTACAGCCTAGAGACAAGCGCTTTTGAGGAACTCGGATCCGAGTTCATAAATTTCGCCAGTAATTGTGTTATCAACACTCTGAGATTAATTGTTTATTGAACTGGGCTCAGCATCTGAATTTAGAAATTACTCTGTTATAAGATAGCCCCATGCATACAGCTAAACATAATATATTCATCATTGCCTTGTATTTGTTGAATCTATTTTATCTTTCAAAACCTAGACTAGACTGTTCCAGAAATTAACTTAGTTTTAATAAGTTCCTACTGTATAAAAACAGCAAAGTATGCGACAAACAGCCACATACATAAAAAGAGGTAAGTCTATTGACCATTCATGTTCCTATTGAATCTTCCATCCACACGGGATGTTAACTAGTATTAAATATACAGCCAACAACTTTAGCAGGCGACATTTTCAGATGTGTTTTGCTGGCCCTTCAATAGGCAACAGTGCAGTCGCTGATCAAATATCGCCAGATGTAGCATTACATCTGGGTCTTCACTGTTAAATGAAGTTTACTTGTATCCAAAGCTAATCAATCACTGGCCTCACGTTTTACATGCATGGAGATACGACAAGCTTACAGATTGTATCTAGGCTGTTTATTTTGAAAGCAAATCTGACAGAGTGTTGATATAATTATGTAATTTTATTGCAGTGATTGTTTTAAAGTACAGGGGCATCTTGTCCCTAGACTGTTTATAGCAGATGACCAAGTTTGGTGTTAAGTTGCGCTTATTTTCTACAGTACATAGTCTGACCCTAGACCTTTCTGGCAAGAGGCGCGGTCCATGTTTTGGATCTATTCAATCCCTTCCTTATTAACACATATATGAGCCAGTGCATGAGATTTACAACAATGTGGTAAGTGCGACCAGTAAAGCCTCAGATCAGCCTGCGCATACGCGCAGTCTGATCTGGGCCTTTGCTAGTCGCTTGAGTATTCTATGATTGTTAAGCTACTGACTGAACACCATTTGGAGTTTCTAAGCTTAATAGTAGGCTGCAGTGGCTCGTCTGAGTCTACACTTGTCAAAATGTCAAATTGTTGGAAATCTCATGCCGCTGGTTGGTTCCGGTACTGTGGTTGTGTTGTGTTCCCTAGAGAGCAGTCATATCTGCGTCAAAGGAGCGCAGTGGCTCAGTGGTAGAGCGCTTGACTCGAGACCGAAGGGCCGCGGGTTCGAGCCTCACTGCATTGTGGTCCTTGAGCAAGACACATTTATCCTAGCTTAGTACTGGTTCAACCCAGGAAGACCCGTCCCTATATAACTGAAAGATTGTTGATGGGACGTAAAGAATCAAATCAAACAAAATATCTGCGTCAAAAAGCTATATATCATGTGCGAGCAAAATATATGGCAGGCGACATCATCTGACGAGGTTTTCTTCTTTCCTGGCAATGAAAGTGTTGATCTGAAAACGTTTCAATTAATTTGTCCCAGAATAGTCCGGCAGAATTTGGGCGAATTTTAGGAGGACCTGGAACTTGATTTTAAACTTTTTTTCTTTATTGATTCTGTTAGTGCATATATTGTCCTTGAAAATTCCGAGTGATGCCACTCTGGCATCATTGAGCATTTCGATATATTCAAGATGGCGTCCAAGATGGAGGCCAATTATAAGTTTAAAAATTGTGTGATATGGAAAAATGTCTCAAACCCATTTTTTACCTGAAATTGTTAGCTATGACGTTGGAATCTAGTTGAAGACACTTAGCTTATAACAAAAATATAAAAATAAAATAAGAATTGAGACAAAATGGCCGCCAAAATAGCAGTTTATTACAAAAAATATAAGAAATGTTCCCTGAGACCGGCAAACTCAAGGGATTTGCATGCAAAATGCAGATTTTACTGACATCCCAGTGATGCAGCTAATGCATCACTCAGAATTCGATATATTCAAGATGGCGTCTAGGATGGTAGCTGATAAGTTTTACAAACCCGTGCGAGCCGCACCTAACCTATAGGCATTCCTGGTGGATTTGTAACATACCAGATTTGTTGCCTGATGGAAAAGCACTTTACAAACACGTGTATCTGAATAAATGAACCCAGCATGCATGTCTGATAGAGTTGCCCTGTACAAGCAGGCATATCTGAGAGTGGCACCGGATCAACACAAACATGTCTGTAACGGCACATCTTTAAGAGTATCATCAGATTTGTACCCATCCCTCTTCTGTCTGGACTCATCTAGTCAAAATGTCGGTTGAAGTGCAAAACAGACCAGCAGGCATGGCCTATAGTGAGGTACTATGCCAACAGGCATGGTCTATAGTGAGGCACCACACCAGAAGACATGACCTACAGTGAGATACTACACCAGCAGGCATGACCTATAGTGAGGCACCACACCAACTGGCATGGCTGATAGTGATGTACCAACCGAAAAGACATGGCCTAAGATGAAGCACCACACCAGCAGGCACGGCTGATAGTGAGACACCATACCAGCTGACAGGGCTAATAGTGAGACACAATACCAGCAGGTATAGCAGATGGAGAAGCACAACGCCAGCAGAAGAGCAATATTGAGTGGCAAAAGGTCAGCAGGCTTGCTGAGTGAGTGTCCACAGTCCAGCAAGCATCCATCTTGCAGCAACACTCAACCAGTATGTATGTTTGAACATCAGCGGTATTTGTGACAGTAACACTAGGCCAGCAGGCATATATGTTGCAGCTGCAGCGATATAACAACTCTATACACGGCATGTATGTTGTATTGACAATGTAGCAGTCTTGGCTGATTAAGTTTCACAGTGTTAGTTGGCATGTCTGATGGAGGAACATCGGTCAAGTAGCTTTTCACTTTGATTTCCAATGGAGCAGGAGGCATGCTTGATTAAATAATACCAAGTACGCAGGCATATCTGTTGAAGTATCACTGAACAGCGGCCATGTAATGCCACCAGCTCAGCATATCTGACATCCCTAACATCACACATGTTTAATAATGTGGTACTGAACCAGCACATATGCCGTTTGACGAGATTCTTGGCCAGCAGTCATGCTTGTTAGTTACATCGCACTAGCAATAATGTATGTTACAGTTGAACCCAACTAACAGGAATGCTTGGTACTGTTGCACTAGATCAGGGGGCATGTCTGTTCAAGTTACATCCGGCCAGTGTGCATTTCTGTTCTACTTTCTCCCTACCAGCTGCCCAGGCGTCATTGCTACACGGTCAGCGGACATATTTACCATTTTGCATGTTTGATTATGTGGCACTGGACCAGCATACGTGTCTGAAATCAAGCAGTTATGTCTGTAACAGCTTCGCGAGACTAGCAGGCATGTTGCAGTACCTATCTTTAACGTTGCTTTGAACCAACAGGCATGTTTGTTGCAGTTGCACCCGACCACCTGACACGCCGGTTACAATTAAACTCGACCAGCATACATGTCTTTTAGAATTGCATCTACAAGCAGATATGTTTGAATCAGTTGCAACTGACGCACACCTGTAGCTGTATGGCTGAACCAGCAGGTATCAGACCATCATGCATGTATTTTACAGTTGCGCCTGACTAGCAGCCATATCTTTATGAGTTGCATACTATCAGCAAGCATGTCTGTTACAGTTTCATCTTATCAGAATCCATGTATATTACATTAGCACCCGACTGTCAGCCATGTCTGTAACAATTACATCCAGCCATTTCCCATGTGCTAAACAGTTGCATCTACCCAAAAGTCACATCTGTAAACTTGTGCCTACAAGCATGCATGTCTGATACATTTGCACTGGACCAACATACATATTTGTTATAGCAATATCCAACCATCTGTGCTGTCTGTTCCACTTGCAACAGACCAGAGAAGTGGTAATGGTTGTTACAATTGCACTCGGCAAGCAGGCCCTACCAACCAGCAGTCAAGATGGTAACAAACATCTGCAGCATGCAGATACCTTACTCAGGGGTTGTTTTTTGTGTTGTTATACTACACTTCATAAGTATTTTTTTGTAAATTTTCCAGCTGACTTTTTTCCCGCATATTGATTCAAAAAAGGTTTGTACTTTGATCAAACACTCTGTCACAAAGTTTTCAGTGATATCGTCCGTTCAGTATCCCCTGTCATTTAGCACTTCATTTTTTGAAGAAATTTTTTCCCAAAGAATGAATTTTTATGAGATTAATTTGATATTGTGGTATTATCAGATCCAGCCAAAAGTGGTCTGGAAAGTGCATGGTGGCATGGATTGATGGATACGATTCCATTACGAAAAATAAGAGTATGTTATTTTCTCTGTGCAGTGAATCATAGCAAAAACCATGTGATACCCCACCCTGTTATTGCTGCCATCTTGTACGTCATTTTAAATATTTTACAACGTTAAAAAACAACAATAACATGCCAGTAAGATTTTCCAAATACAACTGAAAACTATCAGAAAATAGTTACTAACTGAAAATTTGATTTCAGCTTGAATTTTGCTTTAAATGGCGGCCATCTTGGACACCATCTTTAATAGTTCAACCTTGCGAATCAAACCTGTGAATGCTTCATTTTAATCGTTTGTATTATGAGGCCTCTAAACATCGATAAAAAGGCAAAATTGAAATGTTTTATATCGAGTTTTTTAGTCAGATAGTTCATTGGAACCTAATTGACGGCCATCTTGGACGCCATCTTAAATTTCAACCTCCTGAATCAAAACCATGTTCTTATTTGATCGTTTGTATCATTTAACCTCTAAACATCCATAAAAAGTCGAAATTAAAGTGTGTTGTTATCGAGTATGTCGGTCATATAGGTCTTAGAAGCCTAACTGACGACCATCTTGGACGCCATCTTTAAAATTTCAACCTTCTGAATCAAAATAATGTTCCATTTAATGGGTTGTAACATTTAGCCTCTAAAACATTCATGAAAAGTCAAAGATAAAATGCTTTTGATCGAGTATGTTGATCATATAGGTCTTAGGAGCCTAACTGACGGCCATCTTGGACGCCATCTTGATTATTTCAAATCGCTCAATGATGCCAGAGTGGCATCAGTTGGATTCATCAAGTACAATGCCTCAACAACAAGAATCAACAAAGAAAAAAACTTTAAAATCAAGTTCCAGGTCATTCTTGTTTTCTACCGGACTAAACGTTCAAGAATGAATGAGAAAATAAGAGGTACAGGCTGAAAAAGTCGCATATTACTAATAAAGCGTGTGAATGGTTGTTTGTGCGTTCAGTAAATCATAGAGCGCGCATGCGCAACTATCCAATCAAGCTTCTCGTAAATATACTGAAAGACTTTAGAAACGCACCACCTGCTAAAATGCTAATTTATTGTCAAAATATTATATTTTAATTATGTGAAAATAAAATTGACAAGTCCCTTCATTTAGCTTGCATTCAATAAGAAAATCGAAACGCTGTGGCTTATGGTTGCCGTGACGTCGCGATTATTCTGAGACATCCCAAATTTAAAAAGTCACAGAGTACCAATACCTTCCATTATGAGCGCAAAAAAGTTTTCAAACCGATGTTTGTTCTTGAAAGCACAAGGAGTGACAAAATCAAATCATGAAGTTTTAGGCCTCTGGTAACGTTCATTTCGTCTTGGTGACGTCATTATTGTTTTTGACGTAATTGGCTGTTTAAAGCCTAAGGATCGGGAATAATCAAAATGTTTTAGTGCTACAAGATACTCCGCAACCCGTTGCGTAGAAGACAAAAGTATCGCGACATGCGCGAACGTCATCTGCTTGTTATTGCTGTTTGAAAAATTAAGACTGACGTTAGCAAAGAAACGCTGCGACTGGGAGTGTAATTAAACGATTATTTCCGATTATTTCCGAAACTTTTCTTGTTTTTCGGTTGATTAAGACATCTGGCTTCCAGCTCAAAAGTTGCTTTTAAATTGAACTAATCTCACAGCTGTCAGGCTACAATTGTTGAAAAAACACTAACGTCAGTGTTACGTCAGAATGAACCGCATTTGCAAATCGAAACTATGGCAAATCATGGTCCATTGTGTAAGCGGATAAAAAGTGATAAAGAAAACATCCTCAAACCAATCATATGGAAGAGACAGTGAATATATGACTGGTGCGTGTCTAAAGTCCTTCAGTATATTGCCATCATTTTGGCTGTGTACATGTTAGTTGTGTTGTTGGACAGCATATGCAAAAGCAAACCTGCACTGACTCGTTTGTCGTTGAATCGCAAGTACCATTTTTATTCGAGCTGTTTTTTTTTATTTTGATTAAAGTTTGATTAAATTCTTTCTCGTTCTATTTTCCATACGATTGATATCTGCTCTGCAATGTGTGAAGCAGGTTCCAGCGTCATCCGTGTTAATAAAACGCATGCACACGTGTTGAAAAACAAATTTTCAGCCATTAATTTTCTATTATTAGCGCTAATCTCTTTACTCTGGAATGAGTCTTGTTGCAAGGTTATTCAGAATAAAATCACACTTGATAGGCGGCAATCGGATACAATACTTTCGACGAACGCATAACAAAATTTGTTAGAAACAGAGTTTTCGATTGCCATTTATCGCCTTGCCATATATCGCCAGCCGGCGACACATGGCAATTAAAACACTGTTCTAGCGATTTTTGATCCGCGTTCGTCGATTGTTATCGTGGAGCTTTTTCGATTGCCGCCTATCCGGTGTGAAAGTCAGCGAATTCCCGCAGTCGAATTAAGTCTTCAATCTCAGGAAATTTGCAAATTTTAAAACCTGTGCATGCTTTTGTCTGGATGCGTAGGCTGATCTACGCCTTTGTTTTCTCGCGCCGAGGCCTATATACAAATTTTATACGAAACAAAGGGCTGTTCTTAGTTGTCAATTACGAAACTAACGGCCATGTAATCTAAATGTGACTCAGAGTTCATACATGAATCCTTTGGGACAATCACACGTTTACGTTCATTCTCAGATGCGGTAATACATCATCAAGTCTAAATGGAAGAAACGAATTATTTCAACTTATTCCAATTTGAGTACGAAAACGACAAAAGCAAAATTGATAACACCATATAATGACCAAATGAGGAAATGACGTCATTTCTCGAAATGGCTTATGGTGATAACATGTGATAAATGACGCGGATTAAGATTCCTTTTAAGATGTTTACCTTGAACAAAAATCTCTAAATAATTTCCGTTTCGCGTTTGTCATCCTGATGTTCTTGTAGGCGTTTCATTATTTCTTCTACTATTCTACTTTTATTCAAAATGATCAAGAAAATGTTTTCTTCGAAATGTAGACAACCTTCTTTGAAAAGAGACTTGCTGTTCTGTTGTTGCTGATTTATTGTTTTATGTACCTCCCATTGTTTGTTGGGGTCCTGTGTTCGTCTTTGCTTTGGCATGCCTTACTTTATTTCCTTTCTAGTTTTCCAATCATATTGACGAGGAAGAGAGCTGGTTGCTTTGTTTTATTGACTTTTGGATGTATTGTTACTGTAAATGCCATGTAGCTCTTCCTCACGGTGTCGTGGGTTGGTCTGCAGTTTTTTATTGGGTTTTTTTTCTGATCATACTTACTGTTTTGCTTTTTTTCATTGAGTCTGTTCTTGAACATGTTTTTATTCAATTTTCTACAACCCGCTGTTCAATGCCTATAACCCACATCCGATTTAACTATTCCCATGCTAGCGGCGACTTGTCGGGCCAGATCTGGATACAAACCGTTTGGAAATCTGATAGTGTTACAGAAAGAATTGTTTGAAAAAGTTAATTTCGAAAAAAAGCAGACGAAAACAACAGCATGAAAAATAAGCCAGCATGCAAAGAGTTAATGGCCTATAAGTCTGCCCCAATCGGAACTACCTCGGCCAATTCCGTGGAATCAGACCTCGGATGTACGTCGAGGGACTACTTTGATAACGTGACGCTAGCATCCCATAACGTTGCATGCCCAACAAGTTATGCCACCTTATGGTCCTATTTGTGATGTTAAAATGGTAAAACCTCTTACATTATAAGGAAATTCCCCATATTTATTGAATTACCCTCGTACAGATACCTGTATAAAACAAACTACCTTTCACTAAGATAAATATCAATAATTTATCAAAAAATACCTAAACCCTTCATGGGACCATTTTATTACTCCGTGTAAGAAGATCATACTAATATAGATCAGCCTTTGATCTACCTGGAATAGCGCTCAGGCAGTGATGCCACTTTTAAAGTGAAAAATTTTAGGCCTTTAACACTTTCGCTGCCAAGTACCTCAAAAAACCAATACATGTTTCAAGGACTTCTGAATATTGAGGGTACATGGGTTCAACACAGAGTATCTCCAGAACTATTCAACCTTTTGCTGTGAAACTTTCACAGAATGTTGCTAACATATATAAAGCCTTCATTTGAACCAATACTAAAGGAAATAGTCACATGACCTTTGGCGGTCACTTTGGAAGCCATATTGAATATATAAAAAATGCCTATAAACAGCTATTTTATGCAAAAGAGATAAACATCGATCTACACCCATTTTCGAACATCAAGATTTATTCTGATATGTAATTTCATCAGAAATAAATCAAAATATAGCAGTTCAAGGGCTTATTTCATCCTGTATGTCATTCCATTAGACATGTTTTCGTTATTTTTGGCGTCCGCGAAATCTAATGACATTACAAACATTTTTTGTAAAGTCCATTCTTGTACATAAAATTGCGTAGCTATCCATATATGATACCATTAGGTCCCCTGAACATTTTGAAATAAAGAATAAAGCTTCGCGTTCCTTATATCGGTTAAAATTGACAGCTATCAACTGTGCCTTGAAATTTCGACTGTTTGGCAGTGAACGGTAAATTCGAATACAGTCGCGATTGGCAGTGAAAGTGTCAAGGCATCTTTTTCTCAAGATGAGGCTTATATCTAGTGGTCTCCAATAACCCATATTTAACAGACGCCTGTCTTACGTATTCCACATCACGTGGTAGTTGCGTATATTCACTATTTGCTTACTGGGAAATTCTGCATGTTTTTGTCGCCTGCGGATTTTTTTCAAAGTAAACTTTTTAAATGAATCTTTCAGGAGTATCACAGTGTCAACCAGTTTGGATTCAGATCAGGCCCGACAAATTTGTCGGGCCTGATCTGGGTCCAAACTGTTTGCAAACGCTATCAGCAGACGACACTTGTAGGTACAGAGTTAATCCCAGTTCTATTAAAGAACAAGTATGGCTCATTGAACAGAAACATTATTGCATATTCCGGGAGATTGCCCCGAAACAATGTCGCAGCTTTGTATCAAGATAACATAGACAAATAAACTGGTCAAAATAAATTAAGCCCCACCAAAAAATTTCTCATAGACCTAATGTAAAAACATTCATGTTTGATTTATCATAACATTTTACTGTATAAAGATAAGTCCATCAAATTTTTAGTCAAGAAGCAGCAGTGTTTCTTCTCTGCATGTGCCAGGTTTCACTATCATTGATAACTTTTCCATAGAGCTCCACACATTCCAGTAAATGTCCCGTTTCGTTCCCTATCATTCCTATAGTAAAATTGGCAAAAATTTGGATACTCTTGGAAAATTTAGCACATACCCAAGGAAAATCAGTATTTTCAATTGAAACTTTGTGTAATTACACCTAAGACATTGTTGTCTAACTTGGATGGAATTAGAATTTTCAACAACCATCGATATTTTTGAAATAAACAACTAAACTTTGGGAATTTAACATTATGACGATGTAAAAAAGTGACATGGGGCTTAACTTATTTTGACGAGTTTATATAGACATCCGCAATCAGGACACAGATTTTGTCTGGAACTTTTGCATCGTCAAGGGATTGCCAGCATTTAGATGTACTGTCCTACCAGCCAAGAGTGACAGTGACGTCATATTTTGTTTACAGAGCTACAGGGACTTAGAATCGATAGATCACCTGTGTATTAGTCCTATCCGCAGGATAGGACTAATACACAAATGATCTATCGATTCGCGTTAGCTTAAGTGGAGAGTACACGTTAATGTTTTACTTAACAATTGTAAACATAGAGGATCTTACATGAGTGCTCATGTTTTATTGATTTTATTAAACGAGTTGGGAAAAAGAGATAAAATGCGAGGCTTGCCGAGCATTTTATATCTTTTTTGCAACGAGTTTAATAAATTCAATAAAACAAGAGCACGAATGTTAGATTCTATTTATCATATGATAAATACTTTGAAATCTCATTTCTGGCATAAAACGTTATAATGTTGTCATTATGTACGCAGCGTTGTTATGGACGTCATAACGTTTCCCGTAATTCGATAAACCACTAGTGGTTTACAGATTTTATTGCATGGCGTTATTTCACTCCCAGAAGCGACGTCATATGATAAAAAATATAACGTCACTGTCACTTTTGGTTGGCACGACAGTAAACTAGAATTGTTGTTTATAAACCAACTAAAACAAGGTCATTTCGTTTGCACACCGGATAGGTGGCACTCGAAAACGTTAATACTATTGACGAGCGTAGATCAAAAATAATTAGAAACAGAATGTTCGCACTGTTTCTAGCGATTTTTGTTATCCGCGTTCGTCCATTAAGAGTGTTTTCGATTGCCGCCTACCCGATGTGGTATAACTATGCAATACACGAGTCTCCTACCGGATTAAAGGATACATTCCCCACTCGCCCAACTAGATTAGATGACCATGGTATGTGCCTGACCAATCTTCTTCATTTGAGATGCAATATGTCTACTTTCAGTAGTAAAAATGTGTTGACCCTTTAACCCCACCCAGGGGTCGAGGGTGTGTGTAAGGACAAATTTATTGCTTGCATGTTGTTGTACGTGACATTATTCCCACGCCTTTTTTTAAAAAAAAAAGCGAAGGGGATATTGTAATCGCCTCCGACCGTCCGTTATGATATCTCCTCCTAAACAATTGGACAAAATTCAACCAAATTTGGTGTTTGGTGTGAGAGTTACTCACATGAATGGGGCATGCAACGGCAACTTCATTTTTGGCCCCGCCCCCCCCCCCTGGGGTACTGGGGAGGGAACAAGAGGTCAAATATCAATTAATTTCAATTACAAAGTCAATTTCAAAAATTTGTATACCAAACTTTGTGTGTGTTACAAATCATATCAGACGGGATTTTAGTTCTGTCGCCTGGGCCATGCCCCAGGGGTGGGACTTTTGGACGCTGTGGGTGCCCAGAAATTATATTTTTCAAACATGGTCATGTGGCATATCAAATCGACGAGAAGAACACTAGAGGACCTGAAGGTCCTGATGCGCTCACCTAATCTCCTTAATAATGTTAAAATAGGTCAAGGTCAACTACAGCTTATAATCGAACAAATTTTGTTTTTACCATATACATTTTGGTCAAGTGACCTAAACAATCTAATGAATAATCCATCAAACAGCCCAGTGATTTCAGAGAAAATATGTATAGATAGGTGCGTGGCAGTCCAAATGAGTGGCCTTGGATAAAAGGTCACAGGTCAGCTTGACATTTGGTACTTAATCGACAATTGTCTTAATAGGTTTAACTATTATGAATATGAACATTTTAAGATTTTCTCCATATAAATGCATTAGGAATCAAATTTGACCTTGCCATAAAGTAGGTCAAGTTCAACCTAGATTCATCATTTGTGCTAACCTGGTAGGGACTCCATCCCCAATGCTACATACCAAGTCCAAAAGCCAATGACCTTTTGGTTCCAGAGAAGAAGAGATTTAAAGAGTTTTTACTATATATATGCATGGTGGCCATGTTAGTCATGTGACCATAACAATTTGTATAAGTTTTGGCTAACCTTCATAAGGTGTTGTCATATGAAATTTTGTTTCGATTGGCCAAGCATTGTCTGAGAAAAATATGTTTTAATACGAGCGACCTTACCTGAAAGGTCAACCTTGACCTTTGCAACTTATTTATAGACATTAGATTGAACATATCAAGTGAGAATAATGACTTTGGCTTCGACAGTATTCAAAAAATCAACTTTTCAAAAAAAGCAAACTTGATCTTGATGTAAAGTAGATCAAGGTCACCCTAGGATCATCATTTGAACAAACTTGGTAGGCCCCACATTCCCAATGCTACATACCAAGTCTCAAGGTCACTGTTCTCCTGATTCTGGAGAAGATTTTAAAAGGTTTTTACCATATACAGGCGTGGCGGCCATATTTGTCATGTGACCAAAATATTTTGTATAAATTTTAGCTAACTTATCATAAGGAGTCTTCACATGAAATTTGTGGTCACCTGCTGGGAAAGGGTTGACCTCTTGGCTCTCGTTTGTGGTGTCTAACTGTGGGGTTGTCACTTTCCAATTGGTATCCCAAGTCAGATGTGGTACTTGATTGTATCGATTCCTGATCTTTGCACCCTTACTTACTTCGAGTTCATTTAGGCCAATGGTCTGTGAGAAATCTATGTTTTATTATGTTGATGGGACCACAATATGAGCGGCCTTGGCTGAAAGGGCAAAGGTCAACTTCGACCTTTGAAACTTATTTATAGCCATAGTCTCATTAGTTTCAACATATCAAGTTAGAATAATCACTTTGGCTTTAACAGTATTCAAAAAATCAACTTTTCGAAAAAATTTAATTTAAATATATTGGAAAGCAAATTTGACCTTGACGTTAAGTAGATCAAGGTCAACCTAGGATCATTATTTGAACAAATTGTGTAGGCCCAACACCCCCAGTGCTACATACGAAGTCCCTAGGTCATCGGCCTTCTGGTTCTGGAGAAGATTTTTAAAGAGGTTTGCCATATATGGGCATGGCGGCCATCTTGGTCATGTAACCAGGACCATTTGAACAAACTTTAGTTCCCGCGTCCTAAGGAGTCTCCATATGAAATTTAAGTTTAATTGGCGCGGTGGTCTAAGAGGAGAAGATGATTGAAAATGTTGACGGACGGATGCCGGAGTGACCGGTATACTATTACCTCACCCATGAGCCATTTGGCTCAGGTGAGCTATAGTCAGGGCCCTTAGGGACAAAAAATAGGTCCCATGCAAATTGTGTGCCGATTTATGGTGACCTATATCAAAACCTTCAATGGAGTCTTTCCTTTAATTTAAAGGTGGTCACCCATCTCAAATCCGCGTCTGAGGCTAGTTATGACGTCATAAATATGGCGACCGTAATAAGAAACTGCCCGTTAATAAAAGCTATAGTTTGTGTTGGTATGGTCATATTTATCCAACACGAACGCTTTTTTTTAACATAATATCAATTATCTTAGTTATATGATGGTTACATCAATGCTTTACCTGACTTTGACATTGAATTATTTATCGATAACTATATTTTGCATGCAAAATACCGCAGATTTCCTATAAATACCCAGCTTATCGGGCCACCTTTAGACTGATGGCTGAGAACGTTATTGCTCCCCCTGGGGAATTTTGCAAGCTTATCCTATCCAAAAGAGGATTCCAAGCTGCGTCTTTTAATAGATGTTTGCACTATGTTCGCCAGGGCGTTAGTCTCTGACAGCCTGTTACATATGTTACCATATTAAATTTAGAAAAAAAATATAAAAAGTTTGAGCTACAGAAAGAAGTCTTATTATTAAATTACTGATATGGCCTGCATATTGACTACTTTAGCTAAATATAAATTCTTTTGGAGCAAAATTACAGCTTCCTGTGGTGTTATGTACGTTACTGTAATTAGATTACCCTCTAAACATGAAAAGTGTGACCAATATCATTTACTTTTTAGCTGATATGTGTATTTTCCAAACTGTTTTGATTATTTTGTACTAACAAACTCATTTTGGTTAGAGAAAATCCAAAGTTTGCTTTTATACTTTAAATATAGTGTCTTGTACGTGCAATTAAACAACCCAAAGGCTATACCCATATTTAAGGAGCCGAATTTGGTAGGCATCATTTAAGTAAAAATATATGAAAACATTTGCTGCTGTTGGATATTCTGCATATTTGGGATTGTCTTGCTCATATTATTAAGAATTATAGAATTTGCAGGTTGAACAACAAGATTGAATCACTTGTTAAAGGTTGTAACATATGTTACATGACATAATAAATGAGCAAGGACATTGACTTGATGTAAGAGATGATATTTCAGGGTAAAATGAATATATTTCGCATGTTTTCCTAGCTAAAGTCTCCAGCCTCTGGTGCCTAAATCTTTTGTAATGATGATTATTAAGCCCCTGTACCTTTGTTACATATGCTATTAATATTTGTTTTCAATATTTCCTAATATGAATAATTCTAAAATAAAGATACATCCTAGAGGAACATAGAAAATAATCGTTTCACATTTAAACAGTACAATTTAGTAAACGTCCCTTTCTAGTGTAAATACTCTAAACCAATCCTTATCCAAGTCATATACAATATCGATTATTATTTCTGCTTCTCTGGTAAAACAAATTGTCCTCATCATCTCATAAAAATCCAGAATAATCATCAAACAAGATTTTAACTGCAAGCTGAGTAATGACCTGCTCCATCCCAAACTCTTTTAGATATACTCTATCGTATATACCAATTCAAGGTGCATCGAATAGGAGATGTTTGCACACTGTAAGCATGGGTGTTAGCCTGTAACAGCTTGTTACATATGTTACTTTATCAATTTGAGAATAAGAAAATTGAGAGTTTGAGCTACAGAAAAAAAAGATATTAAAACTAGCTAATCAATGAACATTCTAATAGTCTGAAAATTACGGGATGACTTTACTACATATGACAGCTGTTTACGGCTACATGTTGTATTAAGTGCGTTACTTGAACTTAATTATAATTTAAAAGTGGTAATAATGGCTATCGTCATTCAGTTTAACGACTGCTCTGAGTCGGTTTCAAACCGTTTTAGATTATTATGATAATTTTACTCTAAATTCAATATTTCGGCCAAAGGCCATTATCAAGAAAAACATGCACTTCAATGTCAACTACAAGATGGTGGAACAGAGACTATGAAGTTGACATTGAAGTGCATATTTTTCTTGATAAAGGCCTTTGGCCGAAATATTGAATTAAGAGTAAAATCATCATATGTGTTTAACATTGTTCCCTATGGAATATAAATGAATATCGTTTTAGATCACGTTTAACAAACCTATACTCAATTGACGAGTTTGCTTTTCTATCTTAAATATTTTGTCTTATATAAGCTAATGCACAAACCTACCCCCAGTTTTGCAGAGGAGCAAATTTTGTTTTCGCCGCTTAAATAAAACACATATAAAACAATTGCAGAGTGTTGACATTTTACATCTTCTTAAACAGTCTTGCTCATATATCATCAAGTTTCTAAGATCAGAACACTTATTAAAGATGTCAATGTGCCATTGGTGATGTCACAACCAGGGCTCTGATCGAATTCCATGCACTTTCAGGTGCTGATATTAACTAGTTCAATGTCAGGAAAGAGCAAGAAATCATATTGGCAGGCATTTAGCTATGCTGGAGACTCTATCCACGAAGCATTCTTTCACCTCGGCTCAGTGCCCTTAGAAAGCACTGCGGCGGATGCACTAGAGTAATATATTTGTAAACTGTCCTGACTTCTTAGCTCTCGTCTGTGATGTCTAACTGTGAGTTTGTTACTTTCCCTTTGATATCCTGGGTCAGGTGTGGTCCTTGATTGTATCGATTCCTGATCTTTGCCGTCTTTCTTACTTTGTATTAGCCAGACACCGATATTGTTCTACTCACTGCGTTGACGTAATGGATATTTTGGAGAGAAAAAAAAGCTGAATTGCAAAAAACTACCACTTCCAAGAGCTGTGTTTCTCGAAGGTGTCAAACGTGCGCAGTACCAGTGCATCATTTGGAAAACCTCATCTGACATTATTCCTGACAAATCAATGCCTGACAATTATGGTTAGAAGCAGGACTGTGATAAATATTGTCCCGTTATGATGACATTGCCCATGTGCGGATCCAGAGGGGGATAGGGGGTCCGGACACACCCCCCTGGAAAATAACAAGTACGTATATGGGTTTCTAAAGAAATTAGCATTTGGACCCCCCTGGAAAAAGTTTGACACCCCCCCCCCCCTGGAAAAATGGACCCCTCTAAATCCTTGGTAAAGTATAAGTATAGTTTTCTCAGCAATAAAACCATTGGACCCCCTTTGTAAACTGTAAAATAAGCTGAGGACTAAATATAACTGACAAAAATTCCTGGATCCGCACATGTTGCCTCCTGCCCCCCGAAACCCCTTTGTAGCTGATAAAATGTGGCTGCAGCATGTCTGTATGCGAAACATCTCGGTGTAAGTACAAAGTAAACCATTTATATTGTACTGATTTGTGTTGCTGTGGAGCGAGCAGAAGAGGACTCAAGTAAAATATTGTCAGTGGTCAATATGCTTATGACTTTTGAACAGCTATTTTCATGTGGATTCAGATATTTCTTAAACCGTACCAACAAGAATGCCTTATTGTCCGATTTTGAAGACGATTCTGCCTATAAGCATGCGAAAGATAAATCAGATTGTAACAGTTTTCTATTGCCCGTGCTATCGAAGTACAATGGGTAATTTGTAGAGGGTTTATCCCTATTTCCATATCATGAACTTACTACTAAGAAGACTCTTCTAACGTTTGATCTTCAGGGGTCAAAATCGGACTATAATGCGTTTGGTTGATAGTGTATGCAAATAATTATTACTACTATCTTTTCTTTGAGTGTAGGATAAGCAGCTACAGATAAGCCAAAAGCTTTGAAGCGTGACTCTATTTACAATATTGATATGTTGTACTAGAAAAAAGGGTTTCGGGCATTTATTTACATTAACTATAAAAGCTTTGACATGGCTCATTTTACGTATTCTGCATCAATCGTTTGAAATAGAAAGACCCAAAGATCATTGGTCAGAGGTCGTGGTACATCTACATGTATATATATATGTGTGTGTGTGAGCCGCGCCACGGGAAATTGTGTCGTCGGGGTAAATTTGGCCATTTTGAGATTCTGTGATTTTTAGATAGGTCATCATATGACGAGTAAACTCGTTTTTGTTTGATCAAAATATTAGGAAAGATATTGGAATTTGAACTTTGGACGGCTTGATGTTGATTTTAGAACTTACGTTGCGTGACGTCACGATGAGTCATTTACAACGTTGCGAAGTTTTTACGCCTTTAGGCATCCAACCATCGCTGTTACTAACATGAAACTGGGTAGCGGCGTAGCTTACCCCTACTGATACTGGTAAAACAAAATAATTGAATAATTAAATAATCGTAAGTCAAACGTACTTCATTTCTTGCGTATTCTTCAATTTGACATATAAATGATTCCTTGAGGTTCCATGCCATGTCAGCCTTCGTTTGAAAATGTACACTAAATGGACGTAGCCGTCGACTGGTGCGATATTTTCCTGCACCAATTTTTGCCAGCACAAATAAATATGGATCATCACGGACACATCTCCGTATAAAATGGGGCACAAATTTGCACATTGACTTTTGAAGTTCGGAAAAACCTGGTCGCGACATTATACGTTCAACTGCCCATGAAAACTAAAATGTTAACTTGAACGTAAATGTTTTCATGTTTACATGGAGAAACCCTCCGATTTTAAATATACTGTTTAAATGCCAACATTTCTTTACATTTATGAACAGTAAAAATTCCATGCTCAGTTGAGTTTAGCACTAAAAGATGTAATAACTTCGGGACCTGGAGCAGGTTTTGATACTTTGTATACTTCGACGCCCTCTCGGGCATCTTTCGCGTTGTAACAGCAGAAACGGGGGAGCGCAGTGGCTCAGTGGTAGAGAGCTTGAATTGAGACGGAGGGGCCACGGGTTCGAGATTCAACAGCGTCACTGCGTTGTGTCCTTGAGCAAGACACATTAATCCTAGCTTAGCACTGGTTCATCCCAGGACGACCCGTCCACACATATCTGACAGATTGTTGATAGAACGTAAAGAATCAAGCAAACAACAGCAGAATCGGCATGGTAATTGTTCTGAGTAAAAGGTAGATCAAAATTCAATTAAATAGGTTGCGACTTAAAATCAGATGGCATTTTCTTCTCGAAGAAGTGGTTGCCTTTCAGCTCACTGGAAATGTCGCGTATGACGATTTACATGGTGTAATGTGTTTCCAGAACATTAGTGACCCCTGTTATTTGCTAATTATTCTTAGATGGTAATTTTAATTGAAAAATCAATTAGAGAAATGAATTTAGATATATACCGCGTAATTGAATTTATTTTTTCCACATAAATATGAGTTTCTGTATAGGCTGGGATTAGATGGAATTTTGGTGTGTTTTTGCTGCTCTTCTTTGAATTAGTCCCCAAGTGAACCTAGCGATATAAATAAAACATGGCTTATACAGGTCAGTTGAGGTAATTCGTCAGTCCCACAGATAAGATTGCGTAACAGAGAATTATTTTTCCTATTTCTCAACCAAAATATATGTTGTGTGTACTCAAAACAACCGTCTCGATGGTATGGTTCTTTTGAGCACCCAAAACACGTGTTTAAACTGATAAAAAACAATCGCAACTTCACGTTAAAATTGCTTAACTGGCCCAATCTTCGTGCATTAGGCTATGCTTCACTGCTTATACTGACTCATAAACTTCAGTGTACATCTAAAGGCGATGCAATGAAATGACCTGTGTTAAAATTACGATTCAAGTAACAGTATTGTCTGAACCTTAAATAATGGCTGAATTTTCTTTCGAGATCATTGTTTCCTAAAAATATGTCTTTCAGGAATACAAGTAGGTTATCAAACAGTATGGATCCAGATAATGCCCAAAATTTTAACCTGAACTTGCCTTCGGCTGTTGACAAAGTTTATCAGCGAAATAGCTTTAGCAGGCAAATGTTTGATGCTCTTTAAGTTTAATGTATATCCCTAATTTGCTATTTCCCGTCAACTCTCTAAACTTGAATTGTCGACATAAACTCTTTACTTACTAGTGTCGTCTGCTGATTACCTTTGCAAACAATTTGGACCCAGATCAGGCCCGACAAAACGTCAGGCATGATCTGGATTCAAACTGCTTGGCACTCTACTGATATTCCCGAAAGAAATTTCCGAAAAAGCAACAACAAGCCTTAGAAACAAACTGATTTTGAAAAAAATATCAGCAGACGACAAAATCATAACAAATTACCTCGTAGGCAAAAAGAGTCAATGAATTGAAATGGAAAATGCTACATGTTCATGCATGTTTCATGCTTAAGCCTTATATTTGCCTGCTTACAATACGGCACGGTCTAGGACCCCTATAGACTTTTACAATTGCGTGTGAGCGTGCGTGTGTGTGTCAAAATGATGACGAGTGAGGTTTGCGGAATAGATTTTCGTTGAATCATCGGATATAGATAGTCCTGTAGGCTAGTATATATCATCATAGCAATGCAAATATACCACGTGTATCTATTGAGGTACACATGGGTATATTCACAGGGAAAAACAACTAAGTTATTCTTTTGTACAGGGGACTGGGGCTTCAGTTACAAATAAGGGCGTCTCCCAAAAATAAGTTTTAGTTACGCGGTGTGCATTTAAATCCACATGCTGAGTGCCGTTTTTCTAAGGTCAATTTAAAGCTGTTTAAAAAAAGAAAAACGGGGGTCACTTATAACCTGGAAACACTATAGTAAAGAAAACATAAAGGTATTGATCAACGGAGTGTGACACTATTGTAGCCTATAGATAAGTTTAAAGTGACGTATAGGAGCGTACCAACACTTGAAGGTAATACAGGTTATACCGTTATTAACGGTAAAAAATTACATAATACCTGACAAAGGTTTTCAAAATACGGAAATATTATACCAAGCCGTCATAGCTCAGTCGGTTGAGCCGAGGCAAATATTTGTATCTATATCTATTAACGAGAGATTTAAAACGGGGGAGGGTTCGAATCCCACACGATTGATTTTTTTTTTCGTGAAGGAGATATTTTTAAATATCAATATTGCTTAAACAAGACTTTTTATCATATTTTGTTATATTTTAAATGTTTTTTTTTTCTATAGTATTCTTTGAGTGTTTTTGTGTGTGTTTTTTGTGAGGTTTTTTCTAGTTTTTTTTTACATTCTTCACATATTCATTTCATTACAATACAATACAAAACAATACAAAAGTGGTCAGCACAAACATTCTTCGTCTGCTGATTCTGTGTCGGAATAGTCTGAGCACATAGAGATTTATGAAGACAAATTGGGCCAATCAGAAGATAGGATTCTCTCCAGTCATATATCAAAGTGTTATATTTATAAAGTATTCCTTCTTTCCGCTTTTTGTTTTCTGTCATATCCGATAAAAAGGTCATCATTCACAAACATAAAATATCAAAAAGCAAAGATAAAAAGAATATGCCGTGATTGGGGTTCGAACCTTCAATTGCAAAACTTCGGGACCGAGCTCTACGATCTTACCACCGCGCCAGCCCAACTGTGACAAATATTAATGATAAAAGAATATAATGAACAAAGTTAGCGAAACCGTGTTACCTATTTACATCAATGGACAATGTCCAATTATCAAAACATGCTCTGACGTCACTTTGATCTTATCTAGTAAGGACAGTACATGTCGAGGATTTTCACAATGATTTCTCATTGCTCAAAATGTTGCACTAGTAGAATCCCTGATACGTTGTAATTTGATGGCCTGTATGATGTATGCAAAACTGTCTAACTGTTTCTACAAAATGATATTTTCTGAAGTTACACATGCCCTATAGGGTCCGTTAGCCACATATATGAGGAGCATTGACGTTTTCAAAATAAGAAAGAGGGCACAAATCAGGAATCGATACAATCAAGTACCACACCTGACCTAAAATATTACAAGCGTTCGCGAGCGTATTTCCTTAGTTTTAGGGTAATCTTTTTTCTACCATCGCGTTAAAGTTCAACCACAATGCAACAGCGAATATTCTAGTCCGACATGATGCAAAAATGTTGACTTGGTAATCAAAAATTCAACACAAAGCCAGATCTGAAAAATAAAATCACAAAAATGTGTTCTTGCAAAGTTGTATTGCAACCTTGATAACTAGTTTAAATAAAGATTCGGCGATGGGTATATTCTTTTATCCACTGTTGTTGTTGTTGTTGTTGTTGTTGTTGTTGTTGTTGTTTTTGTTGTTCAGGCTAAACCCATATATGCCCAATGGAATTTCACAATACTGCCAAAAGGACGGATCCATTTCTGATTCAAGGGTTGTTGGGTAGTAATTTACAATTTCGCTCAATGCGCTAAGCAAACAGTGCGGCGTCTGATCTGATTCTACAATGTTTGCCAATGTCACACAAAAAGGGCGCTAGGCTAATATAGATTGGCTAACATAATTTCAAAACATTATCAGTCGGCATATCACGGCGACCAGTTCATAGTGTATGCATATTTCGCCAGTAACTGACAACTACCCTACTTGAACCTGGGCATTGAGGATAATAATCTTGATGAAATGTTTGGCCAGACAGTGGCTCGAGCTCAAAATCTCAGCCTACAGAAGCGGATTGCTTATTTGCCTCACTGTACCCGACTTTGCTATCCGGAGCGAAATGCCTCATCATTCCTTAATCGTGTGTGCAAAATATACTTCTCACTGAAAAAAAGGATTTTAGTCTACCGACCAACAAAATCATATTCAAACTTTCTCACCAAAAAAAAGGCAAGACAAAGAAATCTGGTTGCTATGGCAGTGAGGGAACTCAATCCTATTCCTTTCGATTTTGTAGTTTTATGTCGGCGTAGTGCGCCCTTGCCTCTTGCATACATGTATATAGAGTGTGCACATTACCCCCAGTTTTATGCACCCACGTCGGCTTTAAGAAAGGGATTCTGGCTGTATAAAAAAGTGGGGCATTTGAATACATGTAGTTTGAATTGTGTAATTCTAAATCAGGCCCAATCGCGCAGGTCTTGACTTGACGATTTCGTATGTACACTGCCTTCGCTGCATCTCCAGATACTTAGTTGAGAATGGAGGTAGGTTAAGTTTGTTAAAGTTCGCCGCTCTTAAATTGTTGAACTGTACGCTGATTTTGAAAACAAAGTAACATTACCCCGCGTTTCACTCCGCATCTCCGTCTTTGTTGACAATACACATGCGCGTGGGTTGGAAAGAGGACTTCAACTCCTAGTGGGAACCTTTTGGGAAAATGTTACTGCCTCTCCAATTATTTAGTTCCATTAAGCTGAAATTTCTTGGAGTGGGGAAGTACTACTCTACTCTCCCCCACTCAAAGAAATTACACAATTAATTTTATCAGTGATGTCGTCGTTTCAAACAGTGCTCCTCAAGATTGTTTTTATATATATAAACTACCATGACAAAATTAATGGATGCAATTTTACAAAACTTACAGGTATGAAGAGCAAATAGAAAAAAAAATATTCAATAAACATGAAAATAATTACACTTCAAAAGTAGAAAAAACGTTTTATAGTTAATGATTTATATCACGATTCTCAAACGTTACCGAAAAAATGACATTTTTTAATTTGTCTGTGTTTTTAAATGACTGCCATAAGAAATCAATAGACACAAGGAAACTACAATGATAAAAAAAAGGAAGTGTCTGCTGACAACCGGTTGTCACTAGCAAAAAGTCTAGTGACAACCGGTTGTCACCAGCAAAAAGTCTGCTGACAACCAGCTGTATTTTCCAATACTACTGTATACTTACCAATCTACCTGAGTCTAGTGGCATTTTAAATACAGTTATAGAAAACTTGAATAAATATTGAATAAGAAAATAATGATTTGGTATTTTATCACAGAAAAATAGTTTGCATTGCAGAAAAATACCAGATAAAGATTTATTGCTAACAGTTTGCATATCAAGATTCATTTATCTTATCAACTTTTATGATACTAGCTCAGCTTTAAGGGAATAAATATATTATAAACCTATATATTATAATTGCATTGTTCACAGTGGATGGACGATATCATTTTAGCATTATCAATATAAACTCTTGAAGCACCAGAATCAAATTGAATCCTAATTTTTTAAGAGGAAAAGTTTGCACACACCAATCAGGACCTGGGAGAGCAATCTGATACTAGATAAAGAGCAATCTGATCAGGGACTATTTGGCAAATAAATCATTAATAACCAGATTGGATTAGTAAAAGTCCAAAAAATCAATTGGAAGTTTCCATTTACCACACTTAGCACTAATACATGTAGCTTCTTCAGCTAAAACGCCTAGTTAAAAAAATAACAGCTCTGCATATGTTTGTTTTTGTTTGATTTGATTCTTTATGTCCCATCAACAATCTTTCAGTTTAACAGGGATGGATCTTCCTGGCTTGAACCAGTACTAAGCTAGGATAAATGTGTCTTGCTCTTGGCCCACAACGCAGTGATGCCAGTGAGGCTCAAACCCGCGGCTCCTTGGTCTCGAGTCAAGCACTCTACCACTGAGCCACTGCGCTCCCCTCTGCATATGTTGTATCTAGATAAAGTCAAAACATGTTGAATTTGAAATAAGCTTGAAATAAAACTGATATTTCATCATTATACCAAAATCAAATTACTGACAAGGAAAAGTTTCAACAAACAAATTAATCATGGATTTGCATGTCCCCTAAGGGGTCCGGGAGCTGAATGAGCCTGACCATGGGTTTTTGTTAACTTTTATAATAGATAAGCTGTAAGAGTCCAGATAAGCTACTGGAAGATTCCATTTTATAAGAGTTAAAAGAATAGTACCTTTTAATCATGATTAGTCAATTTACCAATAATTTCCAGGCATTGTATAATTGTAACTTTATATCATTTGATCATATACACAAATGTATATTTTTTTGTATAAAAATCTCGATATTCATACATATGTATGGAAAAACAATTTATAGCAGAGTATATCATTAAATGCCTGATGTTGTTGAATAGGGTACACATTGTTATTGAAAAATTTACAGCTGGTTGTCAGCAGACTTTTTGCTGGTGACAACCGGTTGTCACCAGACATTTTGCTAGTGACAACCGGTTGTCAGCAGACAAAAAAGTCTGGTGACAACCGGTTGTCAGCAGACCTCGCCTAAAAAAAATATTGCGTATATATATCAATTTGCTTTAATTCGGTGCTTTTTTCATCATTGTAGCTTCAATAGTTGTGTGACAACTATTTTTACAAGAAATCTGGAAATACATTATTTAAACGGCGACGTAACAAGGTGGGAAATAAGAATAGTCCGGTAGAAAACAAGAATGACCTGGAACTTGATTTTAAAGTTTTTTTTCTTCACAGATTTTTGTTGCTCAGACGTTGGACATGATGAATCCAACTGATGCCACTCTGGCATCATTGAGCGTTTTGAAAAATTAAAGATGGCGTCCAAGATGGCCGTCAGTTATGCTCCTAACACCTATCTGACCGACAGGTTCGATAAAAAGAGCTCTAATTTTGACTTTTTATGGATGTTTGGAGGCTAAATGGTACAGACAATTAAAATGGAACATTTATTCGATTCAGAAGGTTGAAATATTAAAGATGGCGCCCAAGATGGCCATCATTTAGTCCCCTAAGACCTATCTGACCAAAAAACGCAATAAAAAGCATATTAATGTTGACTTTGTATGGCTTTTTAGAGTCTAAATGATACAAATGATTAAAAAAGAACTTTGTTTGATTCAGAAGGTTGACCTATTTACGATGGTGTCCAAGATGGCCGCCATTTTAAAGCAAAATCCCACTTGAAATTAGAATCACAGTTAATAACCTTTTTTCTGATAGTTTTCAACAGTAGTTGCATTCCGCGAATTCAACTGGCATGATGTTGTTGTGTTTCAGCGTTGTAAAATATCCAAGATGTCGTCCAAGATGGCAGAAATAGCAGGATGTATATTGTTGAATCACATGGGTTTTTATTATACACTGCAGTGAAAAAATAACAGACTTATTTTTTCATAATGGTAATGTTTTTTGTGTGTCTTTGTTCTGGTAATCGTACCAATCAATCCATGCACTACTTTCAAGACTACTTTTGACTGGATCTGATAATACAAACCTTAATATCATATTATTCTAATAAAAGTTCCAACTTTTGGCAAACATTCTGTTAAGAAATAATGAAGAGATAAATGCCAGGGTATGCTGAACGAACGATATCACCGAAAACTCTGTGACAGCGTGCTTGCTCAAAGTACACACCGTTTTTTAATCAATATGCGGGAAAAATCAGCTTGAAAGTTGTTTATGGATGGATTGCTAAAAAATAAAATTACCAAAAAAAGAGGGAAAAACTATCTACTTATGGAGTGCAGTGTATCAACAAACCAACGAGTTAGAGATATATCTGCATGCTGCAGATGTTAATTACCATCATGACCTCTGGTTGGGTGTAACCATTAAAGACATTCCTGCTGCCTAGGAGAAACTGTAATATACAGGCCTGTTGGTCGGGTGCAGTTGTAACAACCATTACTACTATACTAGTCTGGTGCAAGTGCAACAGACACACATATGGTTGGATATTTCTATAACAAATCTGAATACTAGTACTGGTCCCGTGCAAGTTTTTCAGACATGCATGCGTGTAGGTGCAAGTTTAACAGACATGACTGCTGGTTAGATGCAAAAGAACTGTTAAAGACATAACAAATGGTCGGATGCAATTGTCACAGACATGGATGATGGCTGGGTGCAAATATAACATTCATGGATGCTGATAAGATGAAACTGTAAGAGACATGCATGCTGATCATATGCAACAAATAAAGACATGACTGCTGGTCAGGTGCGACTGTTACATACATGTCTGATGGTCTCGTGCAATTGTGCTTAACAGCCCATTGGTCGGGTACAAGCATAGAAGACATAACTGCGGGTCTGAGGCAAGTGTAACAGACATACCTGCTGGCACAGCCCCACAACTACAAATGTGTTTGCAAATCTTACAGAAATGCATGCTTGTATTCGATGTGCCAAATGGCCAAGTGCAACTGTCACAAACATGCCTGCTGTTTCAGAGCAAAGTTTAAAGACATTTGTACCGCAACAGGCCTGATAGTCTCGTGAAGCTGTTACATATATAACTGCTGGCCTGGAGTCTTGGTTTCAGACATGTGTGCTTAATCAAACATGGAAATGGTATAGATGTCTACTGACCATGTGGCAATAATGGCTGGGTTGCTGGTCTGGTACAAGTATAACAGACATGCACACTGATCCAACGCATGAGTACCCAGCATTCCTGTTAGTTGGGTGCAATTGTAACATACTTTATTGCTGGTGTGATGTAACAAACATACATGCCTGCAGATCCTGTGTCTTGGCAACATGCATACATGTGTGCTGTTTCAGTACCACATAATTTGCATACGTGCTGGGAAGAATGTCTGATTTGATGGCCTGGTGGCAATACATGGATGCTGTTCGATGAAACTTAAAACAGATATGCCCGAGAACTTGGTACCATTCAATCAGATGTCTCTTTTGAAAAAAAAGAGAAAAGCTACTCGATCGATGCCCCTCCATCAGACATGCCAACTTAAACTGTGAAACTTTAATAGGCAAGACTATTGCGACGTTGTCAATGCAAGATACATGCCTGCTGGTCCAGTGAGACTCTATTGCTATGTCGCCGCAGCTGCAACAAATGTGTATTCTGGCCTAGTGTAACTACCACAAACACCACTGCTGTTCAAACATGCCTACTGGTTAAGTGATGTGCAAGATGGGCGCTTGCTGGACCGTTGCCACTCAATCAATATGCCTGCCGATCTTTTACCACTCAAACAGTATGCCTGCAGATCTTTTACCACTGATTCCTGCATGCTTGCTGGTGTTGTGTATCTCTATTTGTCATACCTGCGTGTATGGTGTCTCACTATCAGCCGTGCCTGCTGGTGTGGAGCCTCACTATAGGCCATGCCTTCTGGTGTGATGTCTCATTATCAGCCATGCCTTCTAGTGTGTTGCCTCACCTTAGGCCACGCCTTCTGGTGTGGTCCTTCATTATCAACCATGCCCATTGGTGTGGTGCCTCACTATAGGCCATGTCTGCTGGTCAGTTGCCACTGCAACCGACCTTTTTACTAGTTGAGTGCAGATAGAAGGATGGCTACAAATATGGTGCTACTTGTACAGAGGTGTGATCACATCAGACATATTTGCTAAACTGGGCCCAAAATAACAATGCTTCCTTAAGTTAAGGACGACTTAAGCGAAGTATTGATATTTCAAAATGTTACATTAAATGTTTAATAAATTGCCAGGATCGATGCAGTATGTATGGCCAAGACACCATTGTAATCTACAGAAAAAAAACGAAACTATTTTGATTTTAATAAGTTCGAAACGTTATTTTGATCAATACTTAACTTAAGTCTTCCTTAACTTTAAGGAAACATTGTAATTTTTGGCCCTGGTGCCATTCTCAGATATGCCTGCATTTACAGTGCAACTCTATTATACACACATACCAGGTTTGTTTATTCAGATATATGTGTTTGTAAAGGCATCTGGTCTGTTACAAATCCATCATTATGCCTACATGTAGGGTGCCGCTCCTACGGGTTTGAAAAATTTGTTGGCTACGATCTTGGAAGCCATCTTGAATATTTCAAATGCTGAGTAATAGCATCACTGGGATCACAATGACAATCTCTGTAGTTCAATAATCAGTAAAAAAGCATTTTGCATGCAAATCCCTGGACTCTGTCGGTCTCAGGGAAGATTTTCTTATACTTTTTGTGATAAACTGCCATCTTGGCGGCCATCTTGTCCGCATTCTTATATTATTTGATTACAAGCTAGTATGTTCAGTTAGATTCCAACTTCATAGCAACAATTTAAGAAAAAAAATGGGTTTGAGACATTATTTTCCGTATCACACGATTTTTCTCTTATAATTGTCCTCCATCTTGGACGCCATCTTGGATATATCGAAATGCTCAATGATGCCAGAGTGGCATCACTCGGATTTTTCAAGGACAATGTATGCACTTCAAGAATCAACAAAGAAAAAAAGTTTAAAATCAAGTTCCAGGTCCCCCTAAAATACGCCTGAATACTGCCGGACTAAAACTATTGTCTATTGTGTGAAACTTAATCGTGTTTTATACATGAGAGCTACCTTGTGAGTTTTTGGTTTATTTCACGCACGGCCACTCAGCGAAGGCTCAAACAAGTCTGCGCATTTAGCAGTCTCGTTGGAGCCTTTGCCCAATCGTAAATGCGGCTTTGTGTACCGGTAACTGCTTTCGTTCAGAATTGCCGTCCACGCGGCTCTGGTGTGAATGCGAAGGGTTAAGACACACTGGTTGGTCGACTAAGGAAAGCTGGGATGTATCCGGCGTTTATTTATTTGTCTGTTTATTTATTTTATTTTATTTATTTATTTATTGTTAGAGTGTCTTTGGAGTGCAAAGATGTTGAGGATTTAGGGTCAATTAGCGTTTACCAAGCCGCATCTTTTTGGACAGTTTATTTTTCACCAGGAACCCGTTCTGGATCAGACCATGACTAATTTACCACAGAATACAATCGGCCTATAATTCCTTGATTTTAATCGCATTTTATTCTAATCATGGCTTGTCTAAATTGTCGTAATCTTTGATGACGCTCTCTTTAATTACGCGCGGCGCGAAATAATTACGTCAGACTTTACGTCGTCATATCTCATGACGTAATTAATCTCCCGAAGACACATTATCGTATATAAGCATAAGAGATTATATTTACAACGTTCATTATCAAAAACACTACGTGTTTTTCATTCACTCCACTGTCTTTTTATTCGTAAATCGTGACGGCATTTACGTCCCACCCTCGAGCTGACTTCACACTATCTGAATATATTTTGTATGTTACGAATTAAAAGAGATTGTATTCAGTCATGATAAGGCTCGCAGTTTATTAAAGTAATATTTCCATGCGTCGACAATGGACAAAACGCATATATATATGTGGTATTTACATACTATGCGTCATTTCAATGACGTCACCTTTTTGTTCTGATGCGAAACACTATGGGCGACATGTTAATTTTAATTATTAACCTCCTAAGATTAAATTTGGTTCATTTCGACTGAAATTGGCAAACAAAATGCAAGAAAGTCCTGATCGCAATAGACTACAATGGACATACCGTTTAAATTGCACTGATACAATATACGTTATTTTGATGACGTCATAATGACGTCCAGACGTGAAACCCAGATGGGTGACCAGGTGATTTTCATTAGTTATCCCCTAAAGTTTGATTTGGTATAGTTCACCATAAATCGGCATCAAATTCGCACGGGAGTCCCGATCGCCCCTGACTACTAATTATATCATATTAATATTGTTTTATCAACTGAATACTCCATATGGGTAGCCTTGGATGAAAGGTCAAATCAGCTTGAATTTTGGTGCTTATATAAAACCAGTGTCTCAATAGGTTTAACATTTTTCGAAAGTATTGTGATTCCCGCTTAAAAAGTTATATAGAAAAATGAACATTTCAGGATTTTTCTGATATAAATGCATTAGGAAACAAATTTGGCCTTGCCGTAAAAAAGATCAAGGTCAATACAGATTCATCATTAGTGCATCCTGGAAGGGCCCACATCCAAAATGCTTTAACCTACCAAGTCCCAAGGCCATTGGCCTTTTGGTTCCAGAGTAGACGATATTTAAAGGATTTTTACTGATATCGGCATGGCCGCCATCTTGGTGATGTGACCATTAACATTTGGTTCAAATTTACTCCACTTAACTTAAGGAGTCTCTACATGAAATTTGAGTTCAATTTGCCAAGTGGTTTCTGATAAAACTGCGTTTGAATATATCGATGGGCTTCCAATATGAGTGACCTTGGCTGAAAGGTCAAAGGTCAACCTTGAACTTTGGAATCGCCTCTTAAATTATCAAGTGAGAACAATGACTTTGGCTTCAACAGTATTAAAAAAACAACTTTTCAAAAAAATTCCCAATAAAATGCATTAGGAAGCAAATTTGACCTTCATGTTAAGTAGGTCAAGGTCAACCTAGGATCATCATTTGAACAAACTTGGTAGGCCCCACATCCCAAATGTTAATTACCAAGTCCCAATGTCAACAGCTTTCTGGTTCTGGAGGAGAAGATTTTTTAAGGGTTTTTTACCATATATGGGCATGTCGGCTATTTTGCTCATGTGCCCAAAACAATTGGCATAAATCTTAGCTAACTTATTGTAAGGAGTCTTCATATGAAATTTGAGTTCAATTGGTCAAGTGGTTTCTGATAAAACTGCGATTTAATATATCGATGGGCCTCCCATATGAGTTACCTTGGCTGAAAAGTCAAAGGTCAACCTTGACCTTTGGAATTGCCTCTTAACATGTCAAGTGTGAACAATGACTTTAATTTGGCTTCAACAGTATTAAAAAAAACTTTTCAAAATATTTCCTACTAAAATATATTTGGAAGCAAATTTGACCTTCATGTTAAGTATGTCAAGGTCAACCTAGGATCATCATTTGAACAAACTTGGTAGGCCCTACATCCCAAATGTTACATACCAGACCCAAATGTCATCAGCCTTCTGGTTCTGGAAAAGAAGATTTTTAAAGTTTTTTTTTACCATATATGGACATGTCGGCTATCTTGGTCATGTGACCAAAACAATTGGCATAAATCTTAGTTATCTCTTTATAAGATGTCTTCATATGACATTTGAGTTCAATTGGCCCAATGGTTTCTGAGAAAACTATCTTTTAATATATTGATGGTACTCCAATATGAGCCGCCTTGGCTGAAGGTCAACCTTGACCTTATTTATATCTATTATCACATTTGATAAAACATATCAAGTGAGAATAATGACTTCAGCTTCCAAAGTTTTCAAAATATCAACTTTTAAAAAATTTCCCCATTTAAATGCAATAAGAAGCAAATTTGACCTTGACTTTAAGTAGGTCAAGTTCAACCCAGGATTATCATTTGAACAAACTTGGAAGGCCCCACATCCTCGATGCTACATACCAAGTCCTAAGGTCGTCGGCCTCTGGTTCTGGAGAAGATTTTTAAAGGGTTTTTACCATATATGGGCATGGCAGCCGTCTTGGTCATGCGACCAGAACCATTTGAACAAACTTTCGTTCCCTTATCCTGAGGAGTCTCCATATGAAATATGAGTTCAATTGGCCAAGTGGTTTCCAAGGAGAAGATGTTTGAAAATGTTGACGGACGGACGCCAGACGCCGGAGTCATTAATATACTAATAGCTCACCTCCGAGCCTTCGGCCTAGGTGACCTAGAAATGCAAATAAAATTTTATATCCTTGTGTCAAACTGGTGACCTTGGGGTAAGGTCTAATATCATTAAAATTCGGTTACCATGTCAACTTCAAATAATGTTTATACCAAACTTTGTGTGTGTTCTCACAAATAAAAGATACAAAACAAATCAGACTGGATTTTCATTCTGTCACCTGGGTCATGCCCCAGGGATGGGACTTTGGGGCGCTTAGGGTGCCCACGATTTTTTTCAAACATCATAGTGCATATCAAATTGACGGGGATGACGAGCAGATATTCTGCTGAATGCACGTAAAAAATTCATCCTATGGTCAAACTGGTGACCTTGGGGTGAGGTCAAAAGCTCAAATGTTTAATTTCGGTTAACATGTCAATTTTAAAGATTTTTATACCAAACTTTGTGTGTGTTCTCATAAAAAAAGATAGGAAACATATTGAATAGAATTTTCATTCTGTTGCTACAGTCATGTCGTAGGGGTGGGACTTGGGGGCGCTTGGGGTCAAAAACTTTAGCATGGGGATTTGCGATGGCGCCCCATCGACTGCGCGTTCTAGTTCCCTTTAATATGATATACAACATGACCATTTTCAGAAAAAAAAAACTGTTTGACCTTTTGACCCCACCAGGGGACGAGGGTGCGTGTGCGTGTTTGTTGTCATCAATTTCATTCCCTTTAATTTGATATACAACATGAGCATATTCTGAAAAAGGACGTTTTTGCCAAAGTTCGAGTCAAAGTTGGGAGTCCGTGGCTAAGTGCTGTGTATGACACACCGAAATTTAATAATAAATTTGGCATACCCTTTAACGAGATATGGTCCAGACACGAAACCCAAGATCAGAGCGTGACTGACAGACTTTGAGTCTAAAATGTGACCTTGACCTTCGGAGTCGGTGGCTATCTGTTGAGTGCGACATACCTTCATGCTATAGGTAATAGTCATGTCAAGTGTCAATTCCTTTATGTTCAAATTCCGTCTATCCTTAAGATATGAGACACGAAAGCGTGACTGACGGACGGACAGAATTGAACAAACCTATAGTCCCCAAAAAGGTATTTGACCGATGGGGGACTAATAACCTGCATACTTCTTTCAAATGGCCATAATCTAAACAGGGTACTTGTAATATAAACAGTTTTCAAACTTCGAATGACGTGCACTTTATGTTTCAGAAACGTTTTTGCACTTGACCTCAGTCTACGACCATGGCCTTGGACACGCATCAAAATGTTTTTAGGAACATTAACAGATTGTCAAACAGTTTTGATCCAGATCAGAACCGACGTTCTGTCGGTTCTGATCTGGGTCGAAACTGTTTGCTAAGGTGAACAGCAGACAACAACTGTCGCCACTAGCAAGAAAAGAGGTAATCACATTTGTTTTGAGCTCAGATAATGTTTGAAAAGTATTATTTTGATCAGTTCTTTGTGGAATCAGTTTCCCTAGCTAATGAGTCTGCATTTGAGGCTTACCATGATGTATTCATATCGCCGATTCTTTCAACGGAAACTGATTTCGTCAATTTCCAGACAGTGTAATTATATTTGCAATTTGTTAACTCAGTTGACCAATTACCACATGGATGATACAAAAGTACTAAACAAAACTCAACCAAATGACTAATACGTACTTTAAATCACACTTGGACAACACCATTAGGCTAGATTTTTGTGATTAGTTGGTTAACGGGAATTTTTTTTCAGATTTAGGGTCGAGGGAATGAAAAAAAAGCTCTGAAAATGACCAGTTGACTGGTCATTTTCAGAGCTTTTTATCATTTTCAGAGCTTTTTTTAAACAGTAATACCAGTAAAGTAAACCAACAGTCTGTGTTAAATCTTTAAATATTTCGTAATGTTCCTGCATAGGAAATTCACTCTTAACAGTGTCACTCTCAAACATACACAAACAGAACCTCAAAAATATTTTTTTTTCAACAAAACAAATATTGTTTAGAGTCGCGGGATAAAATAAAAAAATAATTTTAGAATTTTTTCTTCTTTCTGGAAAATTACAGTAGGAGGGTTCGTAAATCAACTAATAAATAAATTCTGGCCTTATGTCATTTTGGGCGAGTCTATGAAACATAGGTACATAGTGCGTCTGCGAGCAGCCAAAGCTCAGAGGCACCTGCGCATCAGCGAAAGCTTCGCAAAAAGGTGATCAATTGCAGTGATGACTGGGCTGGCAGCACCTAATGATTCTCACATAAGGTCTATGTAAACCACCCTCTGCACATGCCATGCATTAACAGCCTCAAATAATACAACTATTTTATGCTCAACTCAACTTAGCGTGAAATATAATCTGGACATAAATGTTAAAATGTCAACAATGCTTCAAAACGTAAGGGAAACAGAGAAAAATGACAGGCAAAAATTGGATCCCTTAACGTTTCGACAGCGTTGTTTTCCTGCGTTTGTCAATGTGACAAAGAATATACGGACTGGTACATCAATGTTAATGTAAAAGTGAACAGACTTTATTATAATATATGAATAGTTTTGTCATTAAAATCAAAAACCGACACTATCTGTATGGTATTACATAATCAAATTCAGTACTTGGTAACTTGCTAATGCAAGTAGCAATACTAAACGAGCAGCAACATGGGATTTCCAACAATGTGGTATGTGCGACTAGAAAAAACTTAGACCACCCTTAGAATCAATTACACACGATGGTACTTTATACAAAATATGAAACACAAGAAAATATCTGTCAGGAAAGGACAGACCAATGTATGGAGAAGAAAAACTGCCAGTGTCTTGATTATAACAGCATATATGAATTTGTGTTCTAGAAATACTTAATTTCTATTGCAGGAGCTGTACCAGTGGGTGAAACCGTACTTAGAGAAGAAAAGGACAATTAGTATTGAAAAATTGTTGTCCACAGTGTGGCTGCTAACAACACGGAATCGAAGTGTTGCAGACCGATTAGAAATACTAAATTCAAATGCAGGAGCTGTGCTAGTGGGTGGCAATGTGATATGCTGTGCGACGAGTAGTGCTCGTAGTGCTCACTACCAAACTATTACAAAACTTTTAAGTAAGTACCTGGAATGCCAAGGGTAATTGGCGCCACAACTGGTACTCACGATAGAACTCATCAGAACAGAGATGCATACATTAACAGAAAGGGCACAACCAGCAATGCAACTACAAGTGGTGTGTGACTGGAAAGTGCATTTCCTTAATGTATGTACTGGGTGGCCTATGTCAGTTCATGATAGTCGTGTTTTTAATAATATACCCCTAAAATCAAAGCTTGAAGCTCTCCCATCCCAAGGGGGCTTGCCAGGCCCTGAATCAATATTTGTTGGTCACATTCAGGAAAAATGGACATTTGATAGCGCTTGAGAAAAAATTCAGCCGGAGTGGAAATGGAAATGGCTATTAGGTTGCTTAAGGACAAGTTTCGACGGCTTACGTTTTTGGAAATGTACAATATTCAAAGTGACGCCTTATATCATAGAAAGATATGGTTTATTTCAAATTCCAAAAGGCTAAGAAGCCCATGAGGATATACAATTTAACATAGTCCGATGGCATAAAGACAGTACAGAACAAAGATTTATATGTGTTGAGCTAAACAGGTAGCTTTGCATATCTTTTCAGCAGATATAATTGAGTTTATTAGTACTCAGCGGAGAAGGTGTGGATGTGTATATAGTTATAAACTGATCAGCTCCAGCTCCACCCCTTACAAGGGAGGACCGGGGACCAAACTGTTGTGTTTTGTTTTATACCTGTATAGCTGCACAACGTTTCTACTGATGAGTAACTACAATATGACCTCACTTTCAAAGAATTGCATGTGATGTCAACAGTAGGTTTACGTAGGCTTTAATAATCTCATTAAAGCTGCTTAATAGTCATCATCTCCATTTATGGTGTATTTGTGGATCATACGTGTATCATATTTAAGCCTGTGCATTGCACACAATTTTTGCAGAAAGCCATTTTTGCTGCGGCTTTGTTAAAATTTGATATTTACATTGTTCAATATCACTTTTAGTTATTTAGTCTAAAATTAATAATAATTTTGTTAGTTTGGACACGTCTATATTATAATATTATGTCATCAAATAATAAGCTAGTGGCATCTAAAAATGTGAATTATGGAAACATAGTCCATGCATAATATCATCCATGCAAAAACAGTACATGATGATCAAGAACTTTCCCTTTTGTAGTCGTATACTTTGGCGAACCGTGAACTAATGACACTAAACTGTGACCCCTCAATATATACAATGGACCATCCTGACTAGCACTTCACATAACACAATTGTAGTTTTTTTATAAAGTTGTCCACGGATTCACTTATCTTTCATTTTTACAAAGTTATGTCTCCATATTTCCATGAACTTAACTGCTTATTAGATAACTACCTTGCTAATGACGCTTTTTATTTTCTATTCAGTAAGAAGTAAATGTATAGCAATCACTATGTATTTCTTTAAGCGATAACGTGACATCTGATAATTGAGCCGTGACATGAGATTTCCAACAATGCAGCTTTTTGACAAGTGTAGACTCCATCAAGCCTGTGCAGCCCCCTTTTAAGCTAAGAAACTCCAAATGGTGTTCGTTCAGTAGCTAAACACCCATAGAATATTCAAGTGACTAGCAGAGGCTCTGATCAGACTGCGCTAGGCGCAGGCTGGTCTGAGCCTTTGCTGGTCAGACATACCACATTGTTGGAAATCTCATGTCGCGGCTCATTTCTTTAAGCGATGACGTGACATCTGATATTATTTCTTGCGTTAATGATTTCAATATCAGTTTTATACTTATGTAATTAAATTGTCATTAGGTGACCTTGTTCCAATGATCCTGTAATTACATTAGGCCTAATGATGGCACGAATTATCAAGAGCAACACTCTATAAACTTTAAAAAAGCCATGGATCCATTCCCTTGGAAATGTATATGTATCATTTGACGTCGCGTGTTTGGGTGTTACAAAAGTAGCGTCATGTATTACAACAAGAGCGCCACGTGACCATTGAATGGTTTGACCTCTTGTATGTGATGTTTTCTTGTGTCTTTTTGTCATTTTCTCATACGGTGTCCTGGGTCAGGTGTGGTATTAGATTTATCCATTCCTATTCTTTGTCATTTTCCCTACTTTGTGTTTGTGTTGCAATGCTGGTAGTAGAGTGACGTCTTTGTAACGTCGTTTTATATTGACTTTGAAGCGGGTACCATACAACTATGCCGTTTTTAGACACATAGATGTTTGGTTTGCATGAAATATCCCTCGCGCATCCGAGCAAACTGACCAGCGCGTCTTTGTTACATCTAAACCAATATCTTCCGACAGGTGGCATGCATATCGCATACTGACCTGCATGTATCTGCGTCTGGAGTTCAACTGCATAGAAAGGCAGATCTACTACTAACATGTTATATAGATCTCTATTTCTAAGTATTAATTTTCAATTAAGTACATGTACTTCGATCGAAGTTGATAAATAGGCGGAAACAAGGTAGTGTAATCTGGCGCATGCATACGGGAGTCGAACAGCCCAAACAAACGTGGACGAATTTGAAGATTGTTGTCAACACTTACCAATTATACCACGACGCAGTACCTTTGACGTTACACTTCTGGTGTCCAACGCAAACTTTTGACCCCAGAAAGATTCTGCTACAGGTAAACACGATAAACCAACCTTGCAACCATTAATTTCTTGCATTATTTGAAGAGAATTTTCAATTTTAACTAATGAAAGTAAACACAAGGTACTTTATGGAGACATTTCCGAAATTGTGTACTTTTAACAAGAAAAAAAAACAACATCATTACTGGTTATGTTGTACGCAACAAGGTGTAACCATCAAATAACCAAAACATCATATTACTTTGCAAAATGGCGTTGGATTCCGTATATTAACGTTTGCCAAGCCCTTGTTTGATGATGTGTTGCAGCCCGAACCGCGAAGCGGTGAGGGTTGGAACACATTATCACACGAGGGCTTGGCAAACGTTAATATACGGAAAAGAATGTTATATCGTCAATGTTATATACCTTCCTTTCAAGCACAAGCAGTCCCAAATTTTATTCAATTGTATGCAAAATTGTCCACCGTAACATCATGAAGCGTACAACGAATTCACACCAGATAGGCGGCAATCGAAAACGTCAATATTATCGACGAACGTATACAAAAATAGTATAAAACAGAGTTTTGGGTTGCCATTAGTCGCATGACTGCCGACAATTTGCAATCGAAAACACTGGTTGTAGCGATATCTGACCCGCGTCCATCTATTGTTCGCCAAGAGTTTTCGATTGCCGCATATCCGGTATGGAAACATATTTTTTTTTATAACAGGAACATAAAAAATGTAAATTATTCCTAGTAGCCCGTGTTTAGGATTGTTTTGGCAATGTATTCAGTAGGCCTATATTCAATAAACATTTCACATAGGGGGCATTCGAAAACGATAATACTATCGACAAATGTAGATCTAAGATCGTTAGAAACAATGTTTTTGATTGCCGTTTGTCGCCCGACTGTAAATTATTCATAGAAACCCTTGTTTCGGATTGTTTTGGCTACGTATTCAGTAGGCCTATATTAAATAAACACTTCAGATGGGAGGCGACCGAAAACGTTAATGTTATCGACGAACGCGAATCCAAGATCGCTAGAAACACTGTTTCCAGCGATCTGTGATCCGCGGTCATCGATTGTTCAGAGCGTTTTCGATTGCCGCCTGTCCGATATGATAGAGGAGCGTATTTTATGCTAATTGAAATAGTTTGGTCATTTCTCCATGAAACATTAGCGACGATATATCTTAACTTGCAGACGATGTCCTTGAGCGGGCTGTAATGGCGTTGCAGCCCTCTGCTGCGATGTATTAATGGGAATGAAGCCCGCGGACAGTGATTTGTCGCATTGCGACACGTTAAATTCAGATGAAACGTACAACTGTCAGCGATTGAAACACGTCAAGTTTCTATAGTAAACACTCATAAGGCATATAACAATACCCATTGGGCATGCAAGTAACTTTTCTACTGCATTTACCGTTTGCGAGAAAAATGCAAAACTACGGTGGTGCTTTTTCAAATACATGTTCCACGTTCTGTTTTAGGGTGTCGCGGTGTCACTTTTTGACAGCGTTCCAGGAACTTTCAGTTGTGCTGAGTATTATTGCTGACTAAGGTGTCTGTTTGATTACATCACTATTTTCCACTTTTTAATTACGCTGATTAGAAGAACGTTGACACAGCCAATCAAGTCTCATTTAATCAGACGAGACATTTACAGATTTTGATCAAATGAACGATCTGTACCGCACTAAATGCAAAAAGCATTCTGTAGCTGTTTTATTGGGCTCTGGAGTGTGTGTGTGTGTGTGTGTGTGTGTGTGTGTGTGTGTGTGTGTGTGTGTGTGTGTTGCTTAACCATTTGAATACCGGTGACCCCTTACTAAGTACTTTTAAAACAGTGAAGACACAGATGAAATGCCGCAACTGTGCCTGCACTGTTTGCTAAGTCAAAATGGATCTTCAGCGAACAAAAACTTCATATTTTGAAAATTATAACCTATGACCCATCAATATATGCAAAGGCCTTTCCTGACTGTATCATATGTAGCTTTATGGAAAATTTTATTGTCTTAAAAGGGTTATTTCTATAGATATTTTGCGTCATTTAAGACGGTATGAGAAAGCATGCCTCAGTTTCTGCCAAGCCTTTATGCGAACAGATCAGCCGTTTAATCAGCATGTTTGTTTTTTTCTGTCAATCAGAGGCATAGCCACCATTTACGCAAAAACGCATTTGCGTACACATTTGAACCGAAAATATGGGACTATCCTGTCCAAGTTCTGAAGAGTTTCTTGATGATACGCATACAAAGTGTGTCCGAAAAACTATTATAATCTGTCTTAATTCCAATTTTGGTATATATGATTACATTGTCTGCTCCAAGACCCCCTATGAGGGTTTAGCACCCATTAACGAAGTGAAAGATGTCCTGATTCGTATAAGATATATAATGTCCATCATTACCAAGAATATGCTTAACATGAGAAATAGCACAAACCCTTATGAAAGTAAGTAAGGGTGCAAAGATTAGAAATCGATACAATAAAGTACCACACCTGACCCAGGATACCAATGGGAAAGTGACAAACTCACAGTAGTCACCACAAACGAAAGCCAAGAGGTCAGCCCTTTCCCAGCAGGTGACCACAAAGCACATATAAACAGACGCGCACAAAGACATAGCAAGTCAAGACAGAACAAAAACATAAAAGATCCACAAAAGAAGTACCGCCTCGGAACGGTCAGTAAAATATTTTAATGGAGGACTTAAACCGGTTTAACGGCGCCAACCTCACCCTTAATTCAGATGTGGATCAAGACACATAGATATTTGGTTTGCATGAAAGACCCCTAACTTATCTCCTAAACCATACCGCTTTTATTGCGCCTCGTCTGGGTCTACGCTTTTTGTAAATACCACTTTTTGGAATAATTTAATGTATTAACCACATCCCCTTAATTGCGAGCGTTGGATTTTAGTCAAGCTACATGTACCCCCGTCAATAATGTATAACTATATAGTAAGCATGATACGGAATCAACTTGTGATCGGAATTCATGAGATTATTTTTCTTGCATGTAAATGTACCAGGCGTCGAGGTTATAAAACTTGAGTTCATTCTCAGACTCAAAATAAAGCACAATGATTGGCTGCTTGCGGACACGTGTCCGCAAGCAGACAATCATTTGGCTTTATTTGAGTTTGAGAATGAACTCAAGTCTTATAACCTCGAGGTCCGGTCTGTATACGGAAAACAAAAGCGCAGATCAGTCACGTTCGCGAGATTTTAGCGATGTCAGCTCTCTTTCAGTCAGCTTAAACAATATAGACATTCTCATGACGGAACTCAACTACAACAGTTTATGTAAAAGTGCAAAATTGCGAAGCAATCAGGTTTTAAAGAAAAAAATGTGAGAAAAACTCGATATACAAGTACATGTATTACACAGCAATAATTTACATTATAAGACAATTAACCGTTGACCCAGTAAGATTCAGTTCATTAGCAGGCGTTTATAATTATCATGTCGACCCTATGTAACTTGTTCCACTTTCATGAAAGCAATATAATATCTGTTATATGAGCGTTTTTCATACGATAAAATTAATCACTTGTATGATCCTCAATTTGATTACGGATGATCAAAAATAATTGAAACTTTTTTTTTCACACATGAGAGATATTTGTAAAATATCTTAGTATAATTACAAGATACATTTTATATCCTTTCGTGTGGGTGCTAAAACATTTCTTGCACAATCGATAAGTTCAGCCCGGTTTAGATATTCTTATCTAACCCATGGTCATGCTATTATCTTGCTTTGGAAGAGAAGAGTTGGTTGCCTTGATCAAACGGTGCAAATGTGTTCTTTGGATGTCTGTGATGTGTGCCTCTTCCTCCCGATGCATTGGGTGGTTTGTGGTCCCTGGCATTTCCTGGTCATGCTCACTTGTGGCAGTTTAGTGCATATAGCATACACTCATGCTCGCGTATTTGTGCTGCGAATTCGCGTTTCATGCGCATTTCCACCGCAGTTCAACGCATTATCGATAACGAGCAGGGATTTGCTATTTGTAATTTGCGTTGAAAATACAGTGCGTATTACCTGCGTTTTTAACGCGTGCTCAATGCGAACTTGACAAGTACAAAAACGCAGACGGTAGTGTACCTGCTGTTAGTCTGCGTTTAACCAATATAAGCCTATGTCCCGCTTTTTACGGGACATAGGCAAACACTGTAAAGCCAGATCAGACATCTGACCAGGGTCTCCACTGTTTGTTTACAAAATGTCTATAAATTGCGCCCACACCCCATATTCTCCCTCTAGATACCCTCTCTTCGTTCTATTTTCTTCTTAAGTTAGAATAACTGTTCTCCATAATTTTATTTAGTAATACATAAAACAATCTAATACCACCCATATTGTGTTAGTATATGTATGAAAGGCGTGAGAATGAGTAACACACAACAATTAAAACTGTATAAAATTATTGTAAGATGTGAACAAAGGGATGACCCTCTGCGGAGATTAAAAAAATAGTGAATTAAAACGAAAATCAACCCCAACAACCTTGAGACGGAAATGGACTGGTCCAATTGATAAGACTGGAAAATTCCACTCGGCTTAAATAGGTTAACACCATTATCACACGAGATCACAAGAACAAGTTCAACTTACGATAATTTAATTTCAATAATATAAGTAAGTACAAAACTGATATAGAAATGATTAGCTGGGTATAATTACTTATACGCTCAGCGAAAAGGTACTTACATGTATCGTATATCTTCCGCAGACTATAAGAATATATCAAGATTGTGATGCTGGGATAGAAAAATCCGTCCCTCGGAATCACCGTTTGTATATTAACTAATTGAAGCAGCTTGCACACTTTATCAGCATAATTTATTTTAACCTACGTGTACAGGCGAAATTATGGCTATAATTAAATCTTAGTGTCAAATTCAACGTTTGAAACATATATTAATACAGTAAACCTGTGTATAACGGCCACTCAAAATAGACAAAACAAATATCTTAATGATAATTGGTACATGTAGCTTAATGAAGGTCGAAAGTATTGCAGAAAGCATTCGGCACTATTTTGACCTGCATTAAGCGATAATTAGTCTTGAAAACCAATTTTTGAGAGTGGTCGTTTTACACAGGTTTTACTGTAGGGAAGGGTGAAAGAGTTGTTGGTGAGTGAGAGGAAGGAATCTGCGAGAGAGAGAGAGAGAGAGAGAGAGAGAGAGAGAGAGAGAGAGAGAGAGAAAAAATGAATGGGAGAGAGGAGCGTCGAAATATGAAAGATGGGGGTGAGTGAAAGTAAGAAGTCTGAGCGAGAAAGGTTTTTTGTTTGATTTGATTCTTTACATCCCATCAACAATCTTTCAGTTATGTAGGGACGGGTCTTACTGGGTTGAACCAGTACTAAAGTAGGATAAATGCGCCTTGTCTTGCTCAAGGACACAACGCAGTGACGCCGGTGAGGCTCCAACCCTCGGTCTCGAGTCAAGCACTGAGCCACTGCGCTCCCTATTGACAGAGGAAGTGAGCGAATGAAATAGAGATATATAATGAAATACTGATCAGATGAGAAAATTCTGTGAAATTGTATTGAATTTGGATGAACTGCTAAGATATTTGAGCCATGACGTGTGATTTCCAACAATTTGACATGTGTAGGCTCGGACGAGCCTCTGCAGCCTCCTTTTAGACTTAGAAACTCCAAATGGTGTTCAGTCAGTAGCTTAACAATCATAGAATATTCAAGCGACTGCAAAGGCTCAGAACAGACTGCGCATACATGTACGCGCAGTCTGATCTAAGGCTTTGCTGGTCGCACATAACACATTGTTGGAAATCTCATGCACTGGCTCATGTCTTATCTTCAGCTCTTGCGGTCCATACGTTCGGCGGAGCAGGAACACTTGCTAGTGGGCATTTTGAGGAACTTTTCTGAAATTATTTTGAATGTTGACCAGTGTTTCAGGAGGAGATGTCAATAAAAAGATATTTCTTATATACAGCTCTGGCGACCCATGCTTTCGGTGGAGCGGAACCATTTGTGCTATTTTGGTAGTAGGCATTATGGGCAACATTTCTGTGAAATTTATCGGACAGTCTTAATGAATGATTACCTATAAAAATGGCCAGAGACGACTTTCAAAGAAAACGAAATTTTTCCATGGAAAAGATAGTAGGTTCAGCTCTCCAATTATCCGCAAAAGTCCTTTATTATTGGACAACTGCCGATTAAGTAATACTCTGTTCGTATTGGAAATATATACGTTTTAGTGCTCCCCCACCCGTGATCAGTCTAATCCATTTTGAATACGGTTGTAGTTTATATTACACACATCATTTATAATGGTATGATTGGTCAAAGGGGGAAGGCTGGTAGTGGAGCGGGAAGTGACAGGAATCATGCACATCCGGATACAAGCATGAAACTTGGTAGAAATGTCCATTAGCATGAGTTATTGGAATTTTTCTCGTTATGTCAAAATGCCCTAAGTAAATCAGGGTGCAAAGATCAGGAATCGATACAATCAAGTACCACGCCTGACCCAGGATACAAATGGGAAAGTGACAAACTTACAGTTCGACACCACAAACGAGAGCCAAGGGGTCAGCCCTTTCCCAGCAGGTGACCACAAGGCACAAATAACAAACACAAGACAGAATAACATAAAAGATCCACAAAAGAAGTACCGCCTTAGAACGGTCAGTAAAGTATTTTACTGGAGGGCTTAAACCGGTTTCACGGCGCCAACCTCACCCTTAATTCAGATGTGGATCAAGGCACTTAGATATTTGGTTTGCATGAAATACCCCTAACTTATCAATGCATCATTTCCTAGAACATATAAATCAAGATATAAAAGGAGATAAAGCAAAGATAAGGACTCATCAGTAAATAAAACTGAATACCGGAGCAAAAGAAATACAACAGGTAAACACGGTGGGCCTGACAAACAGCCAAAGCATCATGCCCCTACTATCTCATTAATAGATACGTCTTTAAGTCGGAACAGTCTGAAGTCCGACCCACCGGCGTGCAATTAAAGAGGAAAGCAAAGTTGCCAACCTTGATTGGGTTGACCACCAAGCATGCAGTCTGTGGCAATTCAGAAATGTTATAGTCAATCTTTTTATAATGGGAAATTATTTTAATGAACAGTTACTGCGCTGAAAAATTATAAGAGCCAGCAATCCCTCATGTATGAGTCATTCTACAAAAGTGAAGGAATTTGAGCTATTTTTTTTTTTTTGCAAAAAATAACACAGTTTTTTAATTTTAATTTCAACTCTGAACAATTAACAGCAATAAACCATTCATCTAGACAAGAGAATTTGTATAATAATGCATGTGTTGGCTTACTTTGATGGTTGTCCTAGTTTAAAGTGTCATCCCTGTTACCAAGACAAGATACCTTTTTTCCTTAATAAAATTATTATCGAAGTCATTTTCTTTTTACATACTTAAATCTCCCTTATAGACCTTTAAGCTTACAAACCTATTCCACTGGAAATGTTTTTGTTACTAATAATATAATAAATTTTTAGCTATTTTACTGAAACAACGTGTTTTAAGACAAATAACATCAAATCCATTTTGAGAAATAATAGTATCTTGGTAGCCGCAGACACCAACTTACAAATTAGTAAGTTATATACAGCAGAACATTGGATAAGTTAATGTAGTGCAGCAAAGTTGACGGGTAACATAGATGACACTCAGTAACAGGGATGACATCACCATTGTTTTTCTTCAGAAACATAGAAAGCACTTCGAATGATATTAACCTAAATTTGGTGAATGTGCTTTGGATATAATGAGCACTTAAATGCTCAAATTTCAGTTCTCACTTAAAATCACATGTTGATCACTCTCCGGAGTTTTTGTTAAATGTTTTAACAGGTGCCAATCATAAACTGAAAATGCCCTAGTGACCCTGGGATGGGGATAATATCGGGCCAATGGCCATTATTGGAACAAACTTAGAAGAGGACCACTAGTAGATCCTACTTAACAAATATCAAGACTGTAGGAGATTTATATTTCATATACTGTACAGCAAAACCTCGAAAATGCGAAATTTGATTTTTTGAAATATTCGCTTATTCGATATAAATTTGAGCACGCTGGAATATGAAATGGGGCCTATATATATGAACCATTTTATTATATGTCAATAAAACATATGTTAAAGAAACGCCTCTCAGAAACGTTTGTTTTACACACAAAAACAAATGTTTAATAATATAAAAAAAACTGAAAATAATCATTTTTAGGGGTTATATATTTAATAAATTGAAGGTTTCAGTAAAATGCATTTAAGCCCCCCCGGTGGCTTAGGCTGCTTTCCGTTCTAAGGCGGTGGTTCTGTTGTTGTTGACTTTTTGTTTATTGTTACTCCCATTGTGGGAGTCTGTAATTGTTCTATGTTTTGTTGTACGTTACTTTTTGTCCATTCTAGTATTGCAATCATCTTGCTGGGAAAGAGAGAGCTGGTTGCTTTGCTTAATTTGTCTTCCTGGTGTCTCGTGATGGTTGAGCGGCTCTTCCTCGCGGTGCCACGGGGTTGTCTGTGGTGTGTGATTGTGGTATTTCCTGATCATACTCACTTACTATTTTCAATACTTCGATATTAATCTCTAGTCCCAAGGACTTGAATGTACGACATACTATATGGCAATATAAAACATGTGACCATTTTGACCAAAGAACTATCAATGGAAAAGAAATTGGTAAAGTCACTAGTTGACGCTAACTACCAAATATCAAGTCTCTGGAACACACAAAAACTGCTAATATCTTTCTCTGAATAAATCAATATGAAGCATGTAACTTCTTAGGCGGAACCATTTTGGCCACAGGGCCATTAATTGAACGAACTTGAAAGAGGTACATTTGATTATGCTACAGGCTCTATGCCTTGTGGTTATTAGACATTATCATCAAAATCATACTTTGCTTTCTGGAAGCAAAAAAACTTTTAAATGTTTACCCAATAATATTGAGACACATCAATCTTATATAGTTTTGGGATTTGTATTTATTTGCAGCATATACATTTTATAGAAATATGGGTAACAGGGATGACCGATTACCTGTCTGACTCACTACCTACTTTAGTAAATTGTTTCATATTTATGCTACGTTTACACTATGTCCCCGGCGACCACGGCAGTCACGATTTCGGCCACCGTGGACGAAACGGGGTGACCGTAACACAACGTAGGGGAACGGGGTCGACAAACGTAGCTCGCCGTGGTTGCCGTGATCGCCGGGACAGATTTTTAAACAGTCAAAAAATTTGCCACGGCAGCCACGGCGGGATTGACCTACTTAAATGTGCCGTAGTAGAACGGGGAGAACGCAACAAAACGTGACGGAACGTAACAGACCTTAACACAACTTGGAATATGTCCGTAGCTGGACGGCTTGTTACGAGACGGCAACGCAAGGTCTGTCAAGGTCTATCCAGTTCTGTTGCGGTCTGCCACGTTGTCCTTACCCGACCCCACAGCTCGAACCTGAACATGAAGTCTAAGAATCTCAGATAGATGCATCTGAGGAGGAAAGTAGTGGCAAGGGTAGAAATAAGCATTACTGAATGGGCTTGGGTAGTTTCATTGTATTATAGAGGTGTCATAGTTTATAATTTCTCGTGGCAGAATATTGCATTTATTTCTCTGAAGATCAGTCAGTGTAGACATTGATAAAATGCTGCATTGTGCGCCATTTCATTAGAATCTTCTGTGTTTTTTAAAAATACTCATAAATGAGTCACTAGAGTATCAAGGGTTAATGCTGATACCAATGGCTGGTGTTTTTGTTTCAAGACTCTCATTGTACAGTTTCGAAGAGGTTTGGGGACCTGAAATGCGTTAACAGCTCTCTTGCTATATGGTCGCAATTGTTGCACTCGGTCTTCTGAAAACCATGCCCGCACTTTGCATCCGTCTTTAACCTTCCTGCTAGACGATTATTCTTCTATACAGCTGCTGGTGGCCTCCTTGCTGCCACAAAGGCTAGATATACACTCCTAGCAATTATATAATACGAAATCGGCTTCTTTATTGCCATTACATGCTATGATGTTTTTGATCAAAGGTGCATAATATAACGACTGCAGCAGCTTTGTGGACCTCCTCTTTATACCGTGGGCATATTTGGGCTCAAACACCATTCATCGCCCACATTTTATCGTAGAAAACCTTGACAGAACTTGATAGACGTAGCAGAACTTGATCGCAACGTAACAAAACGTGAGAGGTCCCAACAGAACGTGGCAGGCCGGGATGAAACGTAGAACCATCCGTGACAGACCGTAGCGCGCCAGCAAGCCTCTGTCACGGCAGACCTTGACAGACCGTGAGAAAACGTAGCGAGACTTAACAGAACTTGAACACAAAGACAAAAATGACTAAAAACACCACGGCGAGCTACGTTTCTGGCTACCGTGACTGCCGTGGCTGCCGGGAACATAGTGTAAACCTAGCATTACCTCGAAGCAAACTTTTATTAAATTTAATGATTTTAGAAACTTGACACTCAGTACCTCACAAATGTTCAGTGCAATGCAATGTGCATTGGTAGTAACTCTGTATAATCTATACCTGCAACTGTGCTTTTGTTTGTTTGTTTATTTTGATTCTTTACGTCCCATCAACAATCTTTCAGTTAAACAGGGACGGATCTTCCTGGGTTGGACCAGTACTAAGCTAGGATAAATGTGTCTTGCTCAAGGAACACAACGCAGTGACGCCAGTGAGGCTCGAACCCGCGGCCCCTCAGTCTCGAGTCAAACAACCACTGAGCCACTGCGCTCCATAGCAACTGTGATAACAGGGATGACACAAGCTGTGGGACATACCTAAACAAACATAGAACAGCTTCAAATCCAAACGAAAGGATAATCGATACGTCTGTCATTGGTAGATCTCTACCAAAGACTAACCTCACGTCTAAGTTTGTTTTGTTTATAAATGCAGTTTTTGTCAAACTGAAGTTTTACCTTCACGTTTTTGCGATGGGACAGTCAAATATAAAGGGGTAACCCGTAATTCACTTCGAAAGATAAAAGAACACCTGTATTAAGTATCCCAGTCACTGTTGAAAATGTTAGATAATCGAACACGTTAATCAAAACAAACTTCACAAAGCAAGATATTTGGACTAGAATAAAAAATATACAAGTGTTTAGGCGTGGGACAGGAATTCCTCACCTTTTGTAGTATATCAGTGAACAGGTCAGACTGATTGAATTTGAAACAGAACATGTAAATTCTATGTGTAAGACATTTACAGGTAATAGTCAAAAGTCATGGACAGCGTAACAGCAATGAACTCTTTTAGTCCCGAATTTTAGGCAAACGCATCACTTTCGTCTCAAGTTTTATGCTGCAAACATTATATTGCCATGTATTTGGAAACTTTGGCTTTCTGCGAAATAAAATTTGGTCACAAAAATACCCCTAAACCCTAAGGTCCTGGCATTAATAAGCAGCATTTTCCAAAGCTAGGTGCACTAAATGTAAGTTTTTTATTAAAGCACAAAAATACAGTTGTCAATTATACATTATCCTAGCCACAGGCTCACAAAATTTTGGCAGATTGAAAAGATGACTGACCGAGGTCCTTTGGACCAATGGTTCGGGAGATGTCGTTTAAAGATTTTATTTACGGACGACGGACGAAGACCGATCACAATAGCTCACATTGAGCCTTTGGCTCAGTTGAGCTTAAAACTTAGTCTAGCAAATGTTTTTATATTGATGTTACTGATTTTTATAAGCCTATCCAAAATTAATCTTTGTGAAAATAAAACGTCAAAACCATCAGATAACGGCGATTCCAAAGAGGCTTCTACCAGCTGGAAGGTGTTTTCTTCCCAGTTCTACATATAATTTGACGTTAGCTGTCTCCACTGTAGCTTTAATTTGTTTGCAATATGACTGATATACTGTTGAAACAGATACCGGATAAGTGTTACACAATTATTGACGTAGCTCCAATTACCCAGTTACGCATGTGCGTAATAAAAATAGTAACATTTAAGGGATGTCACCTAATGTGGTAAAGGTGCTTTTCCATACCGTAAGGAACTGCTCTTAAAGGAAAGAATTCGCTCCCTCTGGGAGCAAATTCTTTCCTTTAAGAGAAGTTCCCATTTTGAAAGGAACGCAATTGAATAGAATCACTGCTTAATCCAGTAGTCTCCCTTTTATGTGCGTAGCTTTTTCAGCGTTCGGGCTACGACATTTACAATCATACACAGATCCAGAAAAATTCTGTCAGGGGTAGGGGGATGGGTCCTGTCAACGTTTTCTATTATTGTTATTTCTTTTTAGTCATCAGTAGTTATATTACTACTTTCATCAACGTATTTTACCTCAGGGTCTAATAGCTTTTCCAGGCGGGGTCCGTACCACTATTTGTAAGGAAGCCTATATATGTATAGCAACTGATGATTTTGAAGGTGGGGGGGGGGGTCTTGACCCGCTGTTCCCCCCTCTGGGTTCGCCCCAAGTGCGGATCCAGAGGGGGGCAGGGGGTCCGGACCCCCCCTGGAAAATCATAAGTTATATGGGTTTCTATAGGGAATAAGCAATTGGACCCCCCCCCCCTCCCCCTGGAAAAAAAGGACCCCCCCCCTGGAAAATGTTGGTCCCCCTCTGGAACCTTGAAAAATGATAGTTTTCTTCGAAATTAACCATTTGATTTCAGTAAAATAAGCTGAGGACTAAAAAAAACACACACACACACGTCAGAGCTTTTTTTGTCAGATTGACCTGGACCCCCCCCCCCCTGACGAAAATTCCTGGATCCGCGCATGCGCCCATGCCCAATTTTGTTTTGGAATTTATTATCGATGATATTGGTCAGAATTTCATTTCAAGTGGTTTTCTTTTGGCAGTAGACGGAATTTCTATAGACAACCGATATTTTCAAACTGACTGCTCAACATGAAAAAAGCAGTGGTAAAAGGAATGTAACAATCAAAACCAGTGCACATGTCAAGCGTTATTGTTTTTAACGGTAAAGTGAGCAGTGCAGTTCTACGTGATTATTAATTATTGAAAAAGAAAAGTCTGGTTTTCTGAATTTCAATTTTCGTGCTATTTTTGGCATTTTTTGAGTACCGATCCCTGATGAGCATTTTTGTCAGTTACCCACACACATATTGACTTCGATTTCACCAAATAATTGCCAAATGATTTCTCTAAACGCCTGTAAAGCACAATGCATTTTTCTACAGGTCAAAATGCGAGCGAAAACACCTACTTGTGCAGAACTTATGTTGTCGGAATCCGTAGAAAATGTACTAAAACGTTGCTATTGGCGATGTTAGTATACTGTCGTGCAGGGCTGCCATTCACTCAATTTTGTCAAAAATAAATTTCTGACGCCCTTATCGCCTAAAAGAATCTTGCAACATGGCGAACAGCCATTTTCTTCATAAACGAGATTAGTGCGAAACCCAATTTCTCTCACAGATTTTTATTGCTTCAGATAATCTTTATTATCAATTACGATTTATTATTTTTTATGTAACCTCTACCCTAATGAGCTGCGGTATCTGAAAAAAGTGCCAAATATCTAAGACTGCCATGTGAAAATGTACATTCAACATTGTGCCAGCTTTCATACTTAAATACAAAAGCCAAATCTTAGTAACAATTTATTTAAGCGGTTATGTATTTATGCTTAGAAATAGAATTTAAGCCAAGTCTAATGTTAAAAGTGAGCATTCTGTCCAGAGCATTAGTGTTGTGCCTACACTGTAAATTATGTAAGTAGAACCAAACCTATTTGGTGTAAATTAATACATACTTTTCTGCATGAACAACTTGAGGCCAACATTTCTCCAGTGATAAACGTTAAAACATTTTACCTGTTACTAATGTTTGTTTGTTTTTGTTTTGTTTGTTTTGTTGCTTTACGTCCCAAGTCAACAGCTATGGTCATGGCGGGACGGTCAGTTCACCTAACCACACTTTTTCCTGGGCAGGCTTGAACTAGCTAACCGGTTAACCAGTAATTCGTGCACATACTTTGGCTTGTAACTGACAACGACCCTTCTTGAATGAATCAGCGGAAGGGAGGAGAACGACCGTAGAAATTATTTCATGATCAATCTCCACGAAAGTATGGGACCGGGCCGGGATCGAACTCGCGACCCCTGGATCTGCAGTCAGACACGCATCTGTAGCCAGACACGTTACCGACTGCGCTACGCGGCCCGGCTGTTACTAATGTAGTTATATGTATTCTCAGGATCAATGCAAATGACACAACTAAACTCCAGCTGTTAAGTTTTTAGACTTAATTTTTCGCAATAATTTTTTATCTTCAATTTTAGAAAAATGTGTTCGCGATGAAAAGTATTCAAGAACATCTCCGCCAACTTCTCCAAATGGTTCCAACATCCTAGATGCTGCAGGTTAATCTGTGCTTAGATGCACTCTTTGAACATTTTAAGCAAAGCGCAAATAAACTAAGTCCAATATGTCAGTCAAAAAGTTACATTGCACCGCCCTAATTCAATTACTAAAGCGATGGATGGCTTGTTCAAATATAATAGAAAGCGCGCCTTATTCGCTCGTGCGTTAAGCTAGAAGGGTCATCTCAAAACCGTTCATTTCATATCATAGCACGTGCACAAGAGAAAAAGTGCACGTCATGCGATAACCCAGTCTTTGTTCCTACAAATGAGCCTGCTTTAAGTTGATTCTACATATGCACGGTAAATTCTGAGCATGTTAACGGCTGTTTTATGTTATACACAGCCTTTGAAGAATGGGAATATGCACCGCTTTCGAATATTTTTTGGAACTACCCCTTTCTGTCACGCCTATACGAATTATACCTGTCATTAAAAGACTTAGAAATTGAGGACGAATTCAATTTATTGCAAAATCTTCATCTATATACACAAAAATCTGTTTGTGCCACAAGCACACCACCTTTTAGAGAAGTTGGCGGAAATTCTCCTCTACAACTTTCATCGCGAACACATTTTGCTAAAATTGTAGATAAAAAAGTTATTGCGAAAAATTAAGTCTAAAAACTTATCAGCTGGAGTTTGTTTTTTTTTAAGCATTTTAGCAGTTGAACGGTTATCAAAATTAGTGTAAGGATGCGCTTATTTTTACCATGTAAATTCACTAGCGTTTCACTAGCCTCTAAGTGTAGCTGAGTACTCCTTTAAGGCATTAGTTTCGTGCATAATTTTTTAGATGGAAGCTGAAGGACATGTTTTACAGAACCTTCACTGTCCAAAATAATTTTTCTAGTGCCCCGGCGCATACATGTAATAAATGATTATATTGAATACTGATTAACTGATCCACGTGGTGTATGCGAACAACAAAAACACAGACCAGACGAGCATTTCCATAGTCTGTTCAACGTCATTGTTATTCGAAAAATACATGAAATAATAGCTCCCTTGCTAGGACTCTGGCTGATCTAAGTGACTGAGTAGACTGGCTTGTGTATAGCTTGATCGCCAAGAGGTTATAGGTAACTCTGAAGAAAGATCCTGGTTTTAATAGAGAGAAAAAAAGTTGAGACATACTTGATCACATTCTTAAAGGGGTAATATATAGCATTACAAACTTACGGGAAAATTCCGGTTAAACAATATATGTAACAGGTAGAAATGTTTTAAAATTTAACACTGGAGACATCGGTTGACCTCAAGTTGTTTTAGTAGGAAAGTAAGCATAAGTTGAAACCAAAAGGGGTCTTAACTAAACGTATTATTTACACTGTTGCACCCGTAGGGCACCCAAAGTAAGAAAGACAGCAAGGATCAGGAATCGTTCCATTCAAGTACTTCACCTGTCCCAGGATACCACATGGGAAAGTAACAAAATCACAATAAACATCACAAACAGGAGCCAAGAGGTCAGCCCTTTCCTTTCAGGTGACCGCAAGGCAGCAATAAACAGACGCGAAAGCATGACAAACACAAGACATAAATAACACAAATGATCCACAAAAGAAGTACCGCCTCGGAACGATCGGTAGAACTATTTTACTGCAGGGCTTAAAACGGTTTCACGGCGCGCAAATCTCACCCTTAGTTCAGATGTGGATCAAGACACATAGATGTTTGGTTTGCATGAAAGACCTGTAACTTAACCATGCAAGTTTTAAAGGGGTTGGTATGAAAATGGAATGAAAACAACAGAACAAGCGCAGTTTTTTTTTTCTTTAAAAAGTTCCCTTTTAAATCAGAAGTAGTTTTGTTGCTGCTACTCTATTTAAAACATATGAATATATTAGTTTGCATTTTGCGTGCACATGTTTTGCTTTTGTGAACCGAGGAGTTTAAGGTACATGTAGCTGCGATACCAATTCAGACAAGTTCACAAATTTTTCACAAAAATACTTTGATGAAAAGAAGTTACTATCAATTTGACATGAAGGAAAAATTGGAAATATGTTTTGACGTTTGCAATTTTAGCAGGAGTTTTTGCTGTTTTTAGAGTTTCAGATAGTTACGATACCAATTATTAATATGTCAAATTATGTGAATATCATACTAAATGGAAGCATTAAAATTGCAAGTTTCATCGGCATTGCCATAACGGTCTGAAAATCAATGTAAATACATAGGTTAAGATAAGCAATTTTTTTCAGCGTATAATTGTAAATATTTTCTTACCCATCAGTTTAAACATGTGTTTTGGGTGCTCAAAAGACACGTCTCATCTCGAATCGAGTGTACACATTAGTGTTTTACTTAGCAATTGTAAACAAAGTATTACGTTACTGTCACTCTTGGTTGGCACGACAGTAAATGTATTCTTGCAGAAATCAGAAATTTCAACCCTTATCATGCCACTATTTTTGTCATGGAAAATGCTGCCTGCTTTTTTAATCTGCTGCATATACCTTGTATTCAGTTGCACTTCACACTATAATTTTCATCGTGTAATTAATGTGAACCCGGACCCCAAGGTTATAAACTTTTTTTCATGCTAACTCAACTGAGCACGATATTTCAACGGCCCACAAAAACTAAAATACTGACAAATGAAGAAGTTTCTTGCTTTAAGTCTCTCAACTGTTGTATTTATAATGCTTATAAATGTTAAAATGCCTAAACTTAATGGCATTTTCACATTTATGAGCAGGATAAATTTCGTGCTTAGCTGAGTTGAGCATGGAAAAAGTTTAATAACCTCGGGGCCTGATCACACTGCTCTAAATGAGAGCAGTCTGAAAGAGCAGTCTGATCTGCGTTCATATTGTTTGCAATATAGGCTACTGTGACGGATAAATTCCGTAAGGAAAACCAAATGGTCGTTTTCATACGGTTTTGAAAAATATTTCTTTTTTCTCTACTGTTTTTCTTTTTTTTTTTTTTTTTTTTTTTTTTTTTCTTTTTTTTTGTCATTGTTTTTTTGTTTTGTTTTTCTTTTGGTTGGGGGTGAGGCGTTACAAAAATAATAAGATCCATGACGCTGTGTCAACTCTGTGTAGATATTTACCTTATGTTAACAATATCACATGCTCCTCTGCGCTCATATACTATCTAAATAATAGTTGGATTTTTATAACAAAGCACACTGTCTAAAGTAAGTAGACAAGTTATATTAACATTCTTCTAACCAAAGAGAGACTATCACCTAAGCCACTCAAGAAACACAGTAAAAATTCCTTAGGTCTCTATTGATCATCGAAGAATGCTCTTCGCTCAAAGAGAGCCAGTTCCGATACAGTTCTTTATATATGAACACATTGGGGCCTCGACGCGAGAAAATCTCTTCTGGGGTTTCCGAACAACAAAGGCGCAGACCAGCCTGCGCATCCGCGCAGTCTGATCAGCGCCTTTGTTATTCGCTTATTAAAAAGTATCATATCTATACTTGCTATGCTGCAAGAGAAATTTCAATTTTCCAGCTAGTCTCTGTAGTTGAGCAGGCTGGTTTCAGTCTCGGTTTGCCGGAAACACCCAAAAAAAGTTTTTTTTCGCGACGAGACACATTGCATGCTGGGTAGTATTTGATGTTTTTGTCGATTTCTGACTTTTTTTAGGGTCAACAGTTTCGAAAATCTTTCTGTTTGAATCTAGCGTATATGAACACATATAACAGTTATACCAATTCGTGGCACCACGAGGAAGATCCACGAATACAGAGCATGAATATATTAGTAAAAGCAACCAGCTTTATAGCTAAAGCTCTGTGTCTTCCCGTACAGACGCATAAACCATATAATAACTTACACTTATAAAAGCACGCGCACATGACTGGTCACTGAGACTAAAGCCTCGTTTATATGCACAATATGCACCCCGGTGCAAATATACACCCGGGGTGTAAATTTGCACCTGGGTGTATTTTGGTCATGTAAACTGTGTTTTATGAAAATGCACCCGGGGGCAAATTTGCATCCGGGTGCGAATTTGCTGCCCTTTCCAGATGGTGCAAATAAGGTGGAGCAAATTAGCACCCAGTGCACATTTGCCCCGGGGTGCAAATTGTGCACATGAACGCAACTTGTTATCAAAAATGTACAATTTGATCTTAGATTTTATAAATTACCCATCTTTTCTATACGAACCTGTATGAAAATAAACTATATATCAAACTTAAAGCTGCATAGTCTGTAACTTTTGATCTTTTAATTTTTGAACTAATGTTTCTATTTTTCAAGAACACAGTAAAAAAACAAACATTTCATGTATACATTTTACCAATTTCGTAAATCTTTACAAATTATCAGTATCAAAACAACAGCACTTATGTTTAAAATTGACTGTCTACAATTATTGGAGGGACGCAAATAATTACCAACAAGAGAAAAAAACACCTGTTTTTATAAGATAATTCACTTTTCCAGGCAGTTTTCAGCTATAGTGACCAGATTCATTGTGAAAACTTAGCTGAATTCTGCTTTTACAAATGATTTAGAAAGAAAATTTTTTTTTTCGAAAAATGTTCATAGTTGCAGACTTAGTCTCTTTAAGGTCATCGCTTCTCCCTGTAGTCAGTACTTCATCGGCTATGCCGGGTTGCCAAGCAGAACAACTGGACTTTCCGGTCCATAGGCTTCGATTTGCACGGTTCTATTTCCGAACAATATCTCTTCCTAACCTCGGCAATAGAAATCAGAGTTTGCCAGAACACTGGCGCCGTGCACCAGTTCAGGCCATCCGATGTACACATCGGTGAAAAGGTTCCCCCTGCATGATAACGGAGTACCACTCTTTAAGATACATGTAATCAACGTGATGTTCGGATGGAGCAATAATTGAAATATGTTTACCGTCTATCTTACCCCCACAATTTGGGAATCCAAACCTCTTGTAGCCATTGATAACCTCGGTGAAGTCATTTCACAGAGATTTAGATAAGTTCGTCAACAATTGAAGATAAAACCCGTTTCACACATTCACAAGACGTTTATTTTGCTATTACGAAGATGTTCTCAATTGTCCAGCTCTGCGCAGTCCTAGTCAAACTGCCACCAGCAGTTCAATTGAAACAACTCGACGCACACGCGCATTACGTTGCAACTGTTCGCGCACTGCTTGTCGCAGAGACTCCCAAAAGACGCCCTTGGCATTCGGCAGCCACTGATCATCAGTACGTGTATATGTCTCAAGCACTACGTTCGTCCACCACTCTTAGATAGTCATATATTAACTTAGTACTGTATACTTGCCACGTATCCCCTTTAAATATTGTATTAATAAATAAAGCAAATAAAACCAATTGCATTTTTGTCACACGTCGGTATTTTGAAGTGACAAATCGAAATATTTTTAACACATCGAACCTTTTCTTAAATGAAACATTTGTGATATGTTTAAAGAGCAAATCCAATAAGATATGAACACAATTTATTGACATATGAACGCTACATAAGGGGGCTAATTTACTACCGGTTGTTATTTTGCACCCGTGTGCAAATTTGCACCGGGGTGCAAATAGTGCATACAAACGAGGCTTTAGACATAGGGGCAATATCTCCTGTATACATGTATGTACAAGTCATCAGTATTTGACACGGGGTGAATACGAGCATATTCATTTCTGCACCGCATATAGGCATTCTCAGGCCTTTAGATAACAATGAGTGCTTAAAAAATAAACTTTCTTATTTTTCAACCAAAATGTATGTTGTGGATACTCAATAGAACTGTCTCAATGTTCTTTTGAGCATCCACAACAACTGTTTAAACGGACGGATAAGAAAATATTCACAAATTTACACTGATTTTTTTTGTTTTTCTGGGCCTATGAGATATTATTTATACTCATGCCAATGGGATTGTGAATCTCTGGACAACGTAATTATGTTATTTGGCACTAAATTTGATCGAATCACTGTATTTATTCCAATGGAAACTAATTGCACACATCAAGCTGCAGATTAGTTTTTGTCTGCCTATGTGAGAGACTTTCCTTGGCGTGCAACGTTTGCTGTTTACCAAACTGTACCATATTTGAGAGCACTTTACATCTTAACAAGAAAAGGTATGGCAATTAGTTTGTCATAATCTATGAAAGCCAGTGCATGCGATTTCCACCAATATGGTATGTGCGACTTGCAGAGCCTCAGATCAGCCTGCGCATACGCGCAGTCTGATCAGAGCCTTTGCTAGTCGCTTGAGTATCCTATGATTGTTAAGCTACTGACTGAACACCATTTGGATATTCTAAGGTTAAAAGGAGGCTGCAGAGGGTCGTCCGAGTCTACACTTGTCAAATTGTTGGAATCTCATGCCGCGGCTCATGACATAGACTATTAAAACAATTGCAATGATCGACATTTTATAGTGTAAAATTAATAACTAGCTTTAAGTTGCTTACGTTTCCCTAAGACATGCTTATCGTCGACCAAACCAGACTTAAACTTGTTATAGACTTATTACTATTGCAGGTATACTTGTAAAACGTGAGTTCTCTCCCATGTATGTAATTATAGAAAAAAAATCAAACGCTTAGGCTGGCATTGTCGAGTCTTTTAAAATAAATATCTTGCAGTGGTACAATATATTGGCATTGATGCTACCAAGAAATTGCACTGCTCCTGATGTAGACATATTTGAGCTACACCAAAAGAATACCAACAATGTTTTGTTTGCAACAATTTCCAGTCATGTCGCCGGACGACTTCCTACATGGCATGAACCAATGCTAATATCTAGCAACACAGTACCACTGTAGTCAAACCACTACGGCAATTTGGGTCTCGTCACCCACTCCGGTGTTTGAGTAAAATTACCTTAAAATAAAGGCTGACAAAAATGAGAACTTGCGAACATGTTTGCTTCGAGGTTGCATCCTCTAGTTAACAACCTCTGTGTAGTCTTGCCAAAACGGAGATAAAATCAGATTTTAAACGTGTTTTTTACAGTTATATTCAAAAATTGTCAATTACGGTTTAGTCATAATTTTACGGTTTAGTCATTGATTTATTATCCACGATGACGAAACATTAATTAGTTATTTCATGTCTAGATATCAAACGTTAAAGTTTTCATATACTTTTAAAGCTTAAAGATACAATGTGAATTTGATGAACAAAAATAAATCGGAGCCCAAGCATTTTGGGGCGTTTATCTGTGATTAAATGAAGAAATTGAACATGATGAGAAA